>VZQC01003325.1:565644-626358 GCA_009823505.1 Rhizomys pruinosus
ATGCCTCTATTCCTCCCTTTTGGAATGGGAATGTGTATTCAGTTCCACTGTACATTGGGAGTATGTAATTTGCCTTTTGATTTTACAGGAGCTTACAGTTAAGAGATTGGCCTGAGTCTCAGAAGAGACTTTGGACTGTAGACTTTTGAATGGCATTGAAACTGGTCAAGACTATGGGGACTTTTAAGGTTGGACTAAATACATTTTGCATTTTATATGGTCATGAGCCTGTGGGGGCCAGGGAGTGGAATGTGGTGATTTGAATGAGTGTCACCCATAGGCTCTAAGTATTCAGACATTTGTCTCCAGTTGGTGGCACTGTTTTTGGAGGTCTTAAAAGGTGTGGCCATGCTAGAGGAAGTATGTCACTGGGGGCAGGCTTAGTGAGTTTAACAAGCCTCGTGGTCTCCAGTTGCTCTCTCTCTGCTTCCTGTGCTCATTGTGAGATATGACCCTCTGTTTGCTGCTCCAGTCTCCAGCCACCATGCCTCCTGCCACAATGGACTCTAATTCCCTGGAACCATCAATCATAAGCTCAAATAAACTCTTCCTTTTATAAGTTCCTTGGTCATGGTGTTTTATCACAGCAACAGAAAAGTGACTAATACACCAACTATTGGTGTTTCCCCCTAGCTGCTTACATAGTGTTCCCAAAGCTATGAGAGCTAGGTGTGGGACAGCAGTCCTGGATTCGGGCGTACATCATGCATGTGCAAGCACAATCTGCCCAGCACAGTAGGCAATGCTATAGCACAGGGCACGCCCTGTCACCTGTTGCTAGCACTCACTTGGTGCCATCAGCCAACTTGTTCACCTGTACTACACTTTCTGGGTACACTCCACAGGCTGGGATGACGTGTGATGGTATGGAGGTCTTGGAATTGGTTGCTGGGAGGTGGGGCCTTATGATGTAGAGGCTGCCTACCCCAGACTATATAAGCTGCTTGTTGCATAGAATAAATGGATTTGCACTATCTGGCATGGTCTTGGGATGTTACTGGAGTAACCCCATGCCGTACACTCTTCGGCCTGTTCGATTGTGGGACTGACACCCCACAGCTGGCCTTCAGGGGACACGGCTTCCAGGTCAGTTCCAGCTCCATTGCTGCAAATCCAGTCTTTGCAGACTGTCCTGTCTCCAGCAGTAGGCTCTTACCTTCAAGTTCTGAGAGGCTATCCAGGGCTGTGGCAATAGCCTGTGTAATTTTGGGAGTCTCTTGGACCACCCTGGCCAATAACTCAAAGGAAGGTTTCTCCTGTCTGGCACTGTTTCTTGTTATGTAGCCTTCAGCTTTGCACATGGACTCATACAGAGATATTGTGTGTGTAATTTGTCAGTAGGATATTTCTATACTATCTAGGCATTATCTCCCCCCCCCATCTAACTCTCCCTCCATGCCACCATTTCTCCCTTGATAATAGCAGCCTCCTGTGTTCCCACCTCTCTTGAGTTCCTTCTCTCCCTTCATCCCCAAAGTTCCTTGTGTAACCCTCCCTGCCCCTCCCATTTAAATACCCCCATTTTATCCATTTCTCCCTTACTAACACCCTCTCAGGCTCCTTCTTTCCCTTTTGAGGTTCCTTTTTAAAGCCATACGGTTGCTTGTGTATCATTTGTGGACAAGAGCAGCCTTCAATACTGTAACACTGTCTCCCAATAAATAGTAGACCTGACATGACAGATTCTCCTACTAGATTCTCTGCTCTATCTTTGTCTGTTTTTATGCTAATACCATGTTGCCTTTTGGCTGTGACCTTAGAATAAATCTTTTTAGGAGAGGTATTTTTGGGACAGGGTCTCCCTGTAGCCCCAACTGGCCTGGAACTCTATGTAGACCAGGCTGGCCTTGAACTCACAGAGCTCTGACTGTCTCTGGCTTCTGATTGCTGCAATTAAAAGCATGTGCCACCAGACCCAGCTACAATAAATTTTAAGACCATGTAGTGTATGTCCTTCAATCTTGTTCTAGTGCAAAGCTGGGTTTGTTTGTTTGTTTGTTGTCTATTTTAGGTCCTTTCACATTTACATGTAAATTTTAGAATTGGTTTATCAGGGCTGGAGAGATGGTTAAGAGCACTGGCTGCTCTTTCATGGGACCTGGGTTCGATTGCTAGCACCCACATGGTAGCTAACAACCATTCATAACTACAGTTCCAGGAGAATCTGGCACCCTCTTCTGATTTCCTTGGGCATTGCAGGACATAGGTGTACTTATATGAACGGAGACAATATACTCATATACATAAAATAAAATAATAATTTGTCAATTTCTACACACATCTTTTTTTCTACACACATTTTTTAAATCCTGCTAAGTTGGGTTAGGATTGCATTTGGTCTACAGATGACAAGAAGTGACAGCTTCACAACACTGAGTCTTCTGACCCATAAACTTGATATATTTCTCTTATTATTAGGTCTTAGTTTCGCTCTATAATATAATATAGTGTAATTTTTAATGTTTGGGTCTTGAATATCTTTTGATAAATTCATATGCTCATACTTGTGATACTATTAAATGCTATTATTTTAAAATATGAATTTCCATTTTTCCTAGCAGATAGGCATATATTTTCTTTATTTTTGGTGCATAAAACTCCAATTGCTTTTGTATGCTGCCCTTGGCTCCTTGTTAAGACTCTTCTATTGTTACTAGCTGCTTTCTGTAGGATTCATATATTTCTAGGTAGCTGATCACATCATCGGGGAATAGCCTTTCTTCTTCGGTCTCTTAATCATCTCCTTTCTTTTCCTTGCCTCAGTACACGAGCCAAAGCCTTCACCCTAAGTAGAAGTGGCAAAAATAATTCCCTTGCCTTGAAAAGAAAATATCTTGCACAATTAGTTGGACTAGCCGATGGATTCTTGCTGAGGCCTCTAATCTGGCTGAAGAAATTTCCTTCTGTCCTTAGTTTCTTGGGAGAAATCTTTACCATGTGTTATAGTTTGCCTTCCATTGCTGTGACAAAGCACTCTGACCAACACCAACTTGGGGAGGAAAGGGTTTATTCAGCTTACATCTCCCGGGTCACAGTTCATCACTTAGGGAGCCCAAGGCAGGAACTCAGGGCAGGAACCCGTAGGCAGGAGCTGAAGCACAGGCCATGGAGGAATGCTGTTCACTGGCTTGCTCCTCTGGCTCATGCCCAGCCCGCCTTCTTTTATGGTACACAACAACCTGCCCAGGGTGGCACCACTCATTGTGGGCTGGGCCCTCCCACACTGCCTGACAATCAAGACAATACTCCACAGATGTGGCCACAGGCCAATCCAATGGAGCCAATTCCCCAATTGAGGCTCCCTCAACCCAGGTGTGTCAAGTTGACACTAAAGCTATCCAGCACAATTGACCCCTTGTCAACTTGACACACAAAACACGTCACTATTAAACCACCAACTTTGCAGTTCTTATCTCCAAAGTATGATGTTAACATTAATCACAACCTAAGACAGTACAACCTTAAAAACCCCACAGTCCTTAAAATGTTCAAACACTTAAAAGTTCACAGTCTAGGGGCTGGGGAGATAGCCTAGCAGTTAAGAGCACCGACTGCTCTTGCAGAGGACCTGGGTTTGATCCCCAGCACCCACATGGTGGCTAAGAACTGTCTGTAACTCCAATTCCAGGAGAACTCCAGTTCCGGGGGAATCCGAGACCCTCTTCTGACCTCCACGGCATTGCACGACATGGGTGCACAAACCTACATGCAGACAGTACATTCATACACATATAAAAAATAAATAAATAAATAAAATTTAAAAAATAAAAAAATAAAAAGTTAAAAAAAAAAGTTCACAGTCTATTAAAAGTCTCTTAACTGTGGGCTGCTGTAAAATCCAAAACAAGTACTGTCTTATTTCAAAGGGAAGAATCAGGCACACTCAAACAAAACCTAAGTCCAGCAAAGTAGCTCAAGGCTGGACACCTGGGACTCACTCACAATCTTCTGGGCTCCAAAGGGTCTCAGCAGCTCCCCCTCTCCAACTCTGCCGTCCGTGGTGCACACAGCTCATCTCGAAGGCCCAGGCCGACTCCATTTCATACCTGCTGCTGCTCTTGGTGGTCGTCCCATGGTCCTGGCATCTCCAAAAAGATGGGGTCACCACTGAAACTGAGGCAGCACCTTCACCAATGGTCTCTTCTGACCTCTCCTGGTGCAAAGCCTCAGCTTCTCTCCATGACCCCTGCAATCCTGGGGTCTCCACTGCAACCAAGATGCACTTCCACCAATGGTCTTTCCTGACCTCTCACAGTGCCAAGCCTTGGCTGCTCTCTGTGACCCCCTCAAATTTCAACACCAGAACCATATAGGAGACTCTTACACACTACCAAGTCTTGCTTCTGGCTTAAGATGGAGGCTCAGGCCCCTTCTGGAATACAGCTTCTGTGTGCTGTCCCTGAAGAAATTCTTCCCAGAAGATTTCACCACAGTGATGCTGGTCTCTTGTTACTTACAGCTGATTTTTCAGCCCCAGCTAACCAGCATCAATTGTCCCAGTACAACAAAGATCTCACTTCAGATTCTGGTCTCTTGTTACTTACAGCTGATTCTTCAGCCCCAGCTGACCAGAACCCACAGATTAAACAGTCCTGATGATCTCTGCTTCCCTTTGAAACTAGAAACTTCACAAGCCAGGCCTCCATCTTCTACAAATCCTTCAGCAAAACTGCTCCAAGCTCCACAGCAACAATCTTTAGGCATTCAATGATCTTCCCAGCCCAAAGGTTCCAAACGCCTCCACAATCCTTCCCCAAAACACCAAGGTCAGGTCTGTCACAGCAATACCTCACTCTTCTGGTACCAATTTCTGTTCTAGTTTGTCTTCCATTGCTGTGACAAACTTGGACACCAACTTGGGGAGGAAAGGGTTTATTCAGCTTATATCTCCTGGGTCACAGTTCATCACTTAGGAAGCCCAAGGCAGGAACTCAGGGCAGGAACCTGGAAGCAGAAGCTGAAGCACAGGCCATGTGACAGACCTGACCTTGGTGTTTTGGGGGAGGATTGTGGAGGCATTTGGAACCTTTGGGCTGGGAAGATCATTGAATGCCTAAAGATTGTTGCTTTTCACTGGCTTGCTCTCCCAGCCCATGCCCAGCCTGCCTTCTTATACTGTACACAACAACCTGCCGAGGGTGACACCACCCATAGTGGGCTGGGCCCTCCCACACTGCCTGACAATCAAGACAATACTCCACAGATGTGGCCACAGGCCAATCCAATGGAGCCAATTCCCCAACTGAAGCTCCCTCTACCCAGGTGTGTCAAGTTGACACTAAAGCTATCCAGCACACCATGAATGGAGACTAGATTTTATAAATTATACTTGTTGAGACCATATAATTCTTTTTAGCCTATTGCTAGGGTACATTCTATGGATTGACTTTTAAATATTTTTAAATTTTATTTATTATTTTTATGTGTATGAGCCTGTTGACTACATATGTGTAAGCACACCCATGTTGTACAATCTTTTGAATATTTCTAAAACCATTTTTTCTTTTTCATTGAATTTTTGTGATTTTCGTACAGTATGATTTGATGGTATTTCAGTCCCTCCCACCCCCACCTCTCCTTATTTCTCCTAGCCCAATTTAATGTACTGTAGTATATATGTAATAAGGCTTAGAGAGTCTTTTGTTGTTGTTAAAATTTTTTAATTTATTTATTTATTATTTTCTATGTGCATGAGTGTACTGTCTGAATGTAGGTTGGTGCAGCTGTGTCATGCAAGGCTACGGAGATCAGAAGAGGGTGTCGGATTCCCCTGGAACTGGAGTTAAAGACGGTTCTTAGCCACCATGTGGGTGCTGGGAATCAAACCTGGGTCCTCTGCAAGAGCAGTAGGCTCTCTTAACTGCTGAGCCATCTCTCTAGCCCCAAGGCTTATAGAGTCTTAATTTGTATTTCCAAATATCTTTCAGAGTCCATCTACTAGAGTCCAGTTAACTAGTCAAGAGTCCTGTGCTTGAAAGAAACTGTCCCTGCCCCCCGCAGCAGCCATCTGTTGCCACAGTTTTCTTAGGTGGGGTTGGAGCTTCTTGTCTGTGCAGGGATTTTTTTTTTTCCTGGTTTGAGCTTGCAAAGGACTTAAGCATGCTGTTGCAGTTGCCGTGAATTCATGTGAGCAACTAGAAAACTGTTTCCTTGAGGTCATCTACCACGTCTGGTTCTTACGATCTTTCTGATTTATTTATTTATTTATTTATTTATTTATTTATTTATTTATTTATTTATTTGTATTTTTGAGACTGGGTCTCCCTTTAGTCCAGGCTGCCCTGGAGCTGGCTCTGTAGACCAGGCCGGCCTCAAACTCACAGAGATCCACCTGCTTCTGCCTCCCGGGTGCTGGGATTAAAGGCATGCGCCACCATGCCTGGCGTCTTACAATCTTTCTGTCCCCTCTTCTCCAGTGATCCTTGAGCTCGGCATAGGGGTGGAAGTTCTTCAGGGATACGTGCCTTGTCCTCTCTTTCTCTGCATATTGGCCATTTGTTGGTTTTTGTGTAATCATCATCTGTTGCATGAGGAAATCTCTGGAGAGAGTTAAGAGATGCATTAATTCTGCCAAGGTGAGGTGTGCCCCGATCCAAGATGGAGTGTGATCCCTATCGAAAAGCCTTTGTTCCTGAGTAAGCTCTGCTTGCTCAGAAATATGTGCTATCCTTTTTACATATTGTTGTATTCCACCAGATAAAATTTTGTTAAGAATTTTGCATCTGTGCTGGATGGCGACACAAACAATTCCCCAATTTGTGTGAGATCCAGCCACTGTGCCACCTGCGACATTTGAGCAGCTCTTCCCTGACCTCCAGTACACATACACACACACACACACACACACACACACACACACACACACACAAAACAAAACAAAACACCCCATCTCATCTGAAGGCAGAGAGCGGCCCTCTGCAAATCATCAGTTCTTTCTCTCTGGACAGTTCTTCTTTTCTTGGAGAGGCTCTACCATTTGGCTCTTGGACACTCTGAGGGACCCAAGTACCCCTTCCTCCCCTCCCCCCCCAACAGGCCACTGGGCAGCCAAAGAAACACTTCTTTGCATCTCCTCTATCAGAGGTCACTGTCTTGCACTGCCTGATGCTCAGTGTCTGAGGTCTGTTACCCCACAGGCTTTGGTGTCCTGAGTGTTTTGTGGAAGCTCAACTCCAATCTGCTATGTGAGACATGTTGCTTGCTGGAATCATTTAGCTAGATAATCTTATTCTTTGTTCTTCCTCATCCGACATATGTTTTGAAGGTTATTATTGTGTGTGTGCACATGATGTGTGTATGTATGAATGCATGATGCGTGTGGAGATCAGAGGACAACTCTGTGGAATCAGTTCCCTCCTCCCACTTTCACATGGGGTCTGAGGTCAGACAGAACTTGGGTCTCCAGACTTATGTTGCAAGTGCCTTTACCCACTAAGCCATCTCTCTGCCCCTCATTCAACATTTTAACATAAACATTTTCATGGGTCTTTAAATTTTCTATAGCTGTCACTTCCAAGGGATGTGACCACTGTCAAGACTGTATATACCCACATGTCATTGACCTAACCCTATACCTGGATAATCCCCAGCCCAAGTTTTCCCAAGTATGTGTGCGTGTGTGTGTGTGTGTGTGTGTGTGTGTGTGTGTGTGTGTGTGTGTCTCCACCTTCCTCCTCAGACTGTGCCTGCCGCTCTGAAGCACTTCCTCACTGGAGACATTCTGTATTGTACGCTTCAATGAGGTGGTGATTAAGGACTGCAGAAAAAGTGGTTTTCAGTTTAAGCCTTTTTTTTTTTTCCTGAATGGAGCAGGTGTCTGGAAGTCACATTTAAAGGAATGAAAGGATTACACTATTCAAAAATTTCCTGTAATTAAACTCAACCACTTTTCTGAATGAAGCTCTCGCTCAAAATAATAACTGTCTCTCTCACTTAGGAACCTGCACCAGCAGTCTGTGTACCGGGCACTTTCTTGGGCCCTAGGCTGTGGATATGGTTGAAGTCCTCTTACTGAGCCCCATGCAGGTAAAGGCCTGCTCTGCCTGAGCTTCCTTCCCACTCATGCCAAGGAGACCTTGGGGAAGAAGCAAGAGGACCACACTGAGAGGATGGCAGATAAGGAGGCAAATGGAATGACAAAAACTAACAGTAACCGCCACTCAGTGCTCAATGCTTAATCCTAGAAAGAAACTTCCTAAGGAATAGATTAAGAGATTATGGCTCAGAGAATTGAGTTAATGTGCTCAAGGTCACACAGCAAGTTGGTGCCGTCGCTGGAATTCTGACCTGGAAAGTCTATCTAGAAGCATTTCTTTTGGCATTCAGGTCTTCTTCAATTTGTTTGGTGAATAGATGTTCATCCGCCCTCTTTTCACATTCACCCAAGCGAGCAAGATGACCAGGACAGCACGAGCAGCGCTGAACGCCAAGGAAAGCATCAGTCCTGACTGACAACTGAGTGGCCCGGACGCATATAAAGCAGGCCTCACACAGAGGCCACCATCCTGGTGGCATCCCGTGAGCTCTGGGGAGACTCAGAAACCCAGTACAGGTCTGTCTCACCCCATGCCCACACCAACCCCCAAGCTCAGATCCCTTTTCCTGCCTGACCTCTGATAGGACTGAAGACTCTTTAGTGTGCCCAGCCATTGTCCTGCTAACCAAATGGCCGGCGTGGTGTCTGCAGTGTCATCTTGAGGAATTCTTGGGTGTTATTCTTCCAATTCTCCCAATGAGGGCTGGGGTCGGAGATGATTTATGCAAAGATGGTGATGGATTCAAGGTTTGGACTGTTGTGCTGTGCTGACATGCATCAACTCTGCGCCAAAGCCATCAGATCTCTCCCCTAAGAATCCATGAGCGACTGGGATGCTGTGCCCGCTGGGTATATGGAGGATCAGACAGACAGCGGATATTGCATTCTTAATCTACAGAGACTGACTGCACAGATTGATTCTAAAGCTTCCTCCAAAGCATGCCGTGGACTAATTCCAGCATGTATGGGTCAGGTACTTGGTGAACATCAATAAAAACAGACATAATGAACTGAAGCAGAAAAGGGGCTCATTGAAAGGATTGTGGTTTGAGCCAAACCCTCCCCTACCCATGGGACCCTGCAAGTCCTCACCATCATAAATACCAACAAGTGTTATAGAGCCAACCCCTCCTTTCCAGGCACATGCCAAATATTGTCCTATATCAACTCACTTTGTAGATGAGGAATCTGAGGATAGGAAAGGCAAGGCAAGGTGTTCAAAATTAAGAACAGCCAGTAAGTAGATGAAAGACAAGGAGACCCCCATCGCTACACAGTAAGAAGACAAGGAGACCCCCTTCACTACACAGTAAGTAGATGGAAGACAGAGAGACCCCCTTCACTACATAGTAAGTAGATGGAAGACAAAGAGACCCCCATCGCTACACAGTAAGTAGATGGAAGACAAGGAGACCCCCTTCACTACACAGTAAGTAGATGGAAGACAAGGAGACCCCCATCGCCACACAGTAAGTAGATGGAGGACAAGGAGACCCCCACCCACTACACACACACACACACACACACACAGACATAGACACAGATACATATACACACACAGACTCATAGACACACATAGACACACACACACATAGACACACACATATACACACACACACATAGACATACACGGACACATAGACATGGACACAGACACACACACATAGAGATACACACAGACACACACATAGACACACACAGACACACACACATAGAGATACACACACACACACACACACACACACACACACACACACACGCACACACCCCTCTCATGGGCTAGCTCATTCAGAGCTCACATGCCAACTGGTGCAGCTACTTTGCTGCCGTCTCTGCCGGGCTTTTCTGTTTGTGCTCCTTCAGCTTCCGGCATGGTCCTGAGCTGAACCCAGGCCCCAGCTTTCAAGAAGGAGAGGCGACCATCCATTCTGCTTCCAAAGTGGGAGGCATGGCCTCGGGTCTCAGCTCCTTGGAGCTTCCCTTACTGATGGACAGGGACTAGACTGTGAGGGAAGCTCTCGTGCCAGTCAGCCCCCAACTAGGTTCGGATGACCCCCCAGGAAGCCTGCTTGCCCCGTCTTCCCTTAAGGCTCCCTGTGGGGATCTAGGGCACACAGACTTTGGGATCCTTTACAAATAGGATTGCTTCTGAGTTTCCTGGGCTGATGATGCTTCGTGGGGACCCCTGTGCTGGGATCCCACAGGACCTGAGGGCCATGTCCACAGAATCGGGGGGGGGGCATTGTCCCAAGCTGGTATTATCAGGCCTCACTTCACAGAGCTGTGGCATTGCCCAGCTGCTTTCTCAAGAGATGGCGAGCCGCTTCCCCAGCCCTGCAGGCACACCTCTTTGGAGAACAGATCTGCTGCGTTTGTTTGGCATTGTTCAATGTCAGCAGTAGCGAAGCGGAATCAGCCCAAGGGGCTGTGTAATTGCAACGGAGAAAAAAAATCATGCTTTTTCAAGGGAAAAAAAGGAGAGTTCTCCACTGGTTTCCAGCAAGACACTGCATCTGCTGATTTGGTCTCATTCAAATCCAAACAAGCACATTCATCATTCCAAGCAGTACCACTCAAGTGGCTGCTCTGCCCAAGTTGGGGCTCGTCTCAAATGTTCCCAAGCCCAGCTAGGCCTGCTCCAAGCTACTGAGCTCCAGAGGGTGAGTGCTGAGGGGGGGGGTGCTCCCTGGAAATGCTGGCTCCTTGTGTCCCCCCTAAGGGCAGAAGAAAAGTCAGCAGGGGCTGAGGATCAAGTCAGAAATCCCAGTGCCTGGCCTCTGGGCCCTGACTCCCCCAGACAGACGGAACGAGGCGTGGACAAGGGAGGAAACGGCATTGTACTCCCCGTCCCAGTCTCCGTTCCTGATTACCCAAGGCTTTATTATCTCCTGGCCCAGATTCAGTCTGTGTCTTTCTACACAACAGCTTTTTAAGCCATGAGCACTTGGCAGGCGAGACTCCCAGGTCTCTTCCAGGTCACACACTTGATTTTTGAGGCCAATCGTAACAGTTCACACAGCCTCCCTGTGGTGCGCAATCTGGCTCTCTGAATTCCCTGCAGGCTCCTCAGCGCTACCCACAGCCCTCCTTCACGGAAGATGTGTGCAGAAGTGACGTTCCAGTCCAGGACCACACAGCTGTAAGCAGAGGCGCTGAGGTTGGGACTCAGGCCACCAGGCCCAGATTTTTTTAATCCCCCATCAGAGCATACATATGGAGTCAGTCAACACGCATACCATCCTCTAAGCAGGACCAGGCGGTGCAGGTCAATAAACCAAGCTACCTGGAAGACAGGAAGCTCAGAGTTCAAGAGCTACACAGTGAGGTCAAGGGTAACTTGGTGAGACCCTGTATCAAAATGAAAAGTAGAAAAATAAAAAGGCTGAGAATATAACTTAGCATATAGAAGACCTAGGGTGTAAGCTCCAGTACTGTAAAACAAGCCAAACACTAGCCTCCTGGTAAAGGCGGGCCCATGCTTCGGTGGCCGTTCTCTCCTCATCATGCCGCGGTTGGCAAGTGTTTGCCGAATCGTTGAATAAGCTGATAAATGAGTAAATAAAGTGAAAACTAGAAAACAACACAATGTGATGCTGTTAACAAGGCCTCTGTTCGCTAATGGCTACTGTCTGCCATGCACCTCCTGCCTGCGAGGAGCTCAGGCTGGCCACAAAGTGAGCACAGTCACTCTCGACCTCAGCATCCCCTGCCTGCCCCCACCCCTGTTCCACAGAGGAAACCTGTCTGGCTATTCAGGCAAGATACTTACATACTGTTTTTTTTTTGGTCTGGGGGCCCTAGAAAATTTGTTTCATACCCAGGCTCTGAGTCCAAACTGCCCTAAAGTGACATTGTCCCTCCTCTGTAGCCCATTCTATCAAAGTAAAATGCTTATAGTGATGTACTTAGTCGATCTCAAGGCAAACTGTTGGGCTTGAGTGCAGTGTGGAAACATCATTTCCTTGAAGGCGGCACACTAATAAGTAATGCAAATCTCTCTCTGCTAACCGGGTAGCTGGCACCTCCCCCCCCCCACACACAAGCCCCCCCTCCCAGGCAGGTCGATACTGCCTCTAGTTTTCAGATGAGGGAACCGAGGCTGAGAGAGGCCACTGATTTCTGATGTATTGGTCAGCCACTGCTGCAGAACAACCAGGCTCCTCAATGTTTCTATAAACAGTAGACATCTGTTTCTCAGTCTGTGCTTGGGTTTGAGAGGCTCTGTGCCACGTGCAACTTGTCATCTTCCTGGGGCCACTGGCCCAAACGGGATATGTTCTTTCTCTAGCAATGGCACCTCTGCTTTGCACCTGCCATTTAGGGGGCAGATCATGGCATTTTCTTTTTTTTTTTCCCATAAATTTATTTATTTATTTTTAACAAATCTAGACCCATGTTCCCGCTCATTCCCCCACCCCACCAGAGCTCGTGCATTCTGCCAAACATGCTTTCCATCTCTTAGTCTTTCTCAATATTTTCCATGGGGAAGTTGACTGTTTTGAGCAGAAGTTCACTGTTTCAGTCAGTTCTTTGAGGCAGTATTTTCTGTTGTTGTTGTTGTTTCCAAAATGCATTATGCCCAACTGCTTTGTACAAAAGCTCAGGGGGCCCTACACAAGAAATACTTACAACTGGGTAATTGGCACTAGCATCCACAGATGAGGGATACCATGCGTCGTTTGTTTTTCTGGGACTGTGTTACTTCACTCAGCATGATGTCCTCTAGCTCCAGCCATTTTCCTGCAAAGCTCGTGATGTCGTCTTTCTTTACTGCTGCATAGAACTCCATTGTGTAGATGTACCACATTTTCTCTATCCACTCGTCAGTTGAGGGGCATTTAGGTTGGTTCCAGCTCCTTGCTATTGTGAAGAGAGCTGCAATAAACATGGCCGTGCATGTATCTCTGTGGTGGCGTAAGTCTTGAGGGTACATGCCCAGGAGTGGTATGGCTGGGTCGGGTGGCAAGTTCATTCCAAGTCTTCCAAGGGTTCTCCACACTGCTTTCCATAGTGGCTGTACGAGTTTACATTCCCACCAGCAGTGGATGAGTGTTCCCCTTTCCCCACAACCTCTCCAGCACTTGGTATCATTTGTTTTCTTGATCCTAGCCAGTCTTATTGGAGTAAGATGATATCTTAAAGTGGTTTTCATTTGCATTTCCTTAATGATTAGTGATGTTGANCCCCTCTTCCTGCCGCTGGGCTCAGGAGATCTCAAATCTCAAGAGTCACACAAGCGTGCCTTTAATACCGGCTGGGAGGATAACTCCGCCCCCACAGCCACTAGATCTAATCAAGCCAAAGACCACACCTTTAATCCCAGCTGGGAGGATAACTCCAACCTCACAGCCACAAAGGCCAATCAAACCAAAGACAGCAGGACCAAAGGATCAACAATCAGCTCGCCAAGACACCCAGTTCCTACCTGTCTCCCCCTCTTCCTGCCGCTGGGCTCAGGAGATCTCAAATCCGGCATTTTCAATTAAGCCAGTGTCAGGAAAAAAAAGCCACACACCTGTGCCTATCAGCAATAAAGCACTACCTGGTGCACACAGACTGCTCTCACAGTATGGAGTCAAGTAAAACTGCATTAAAAGTCATCCATATGCACACTCTATGGCAAGGCTTACAATTCTTCGACTCTGTGCTTCCAGTAAGCCCAGTCCTTTGAGAAGGAGGGGGAGCCCGGAGGGTGGACATGTGGGCAAATAGCCTGATGTGTCTGAACTGAAGTTTCTCCACCTTTAAAATGATGACACAGATGACTGCATTTCAATGTGCTACTGATTGACAAAATCAGGTTAGGGCAGAGCATGCAGAACAGGGCCCCAATTCTGCAGTGTTTCTCATATTTAATGTACGTGCACATACTTCTGTACTGAGTACACGGTGGGGGGGGGGCTGTCAGAGAATGGATTGTTTGAGTCTCCTGAGTGCTGTCTGTCTTCACCATTGCTGTCTGTCCACGCTTGCACCATGGCGTAGGCCGATGGGGGGAGTAACGAGGACAGTAATACCAGGCCCTAGGCACTGCCCCCAGTGCCCTTGGAGGGGGCTATCTCCACTTGCTGGTTGGTTGGCCGCCTCTGGAACCCAGACTTATCTTCCAGATAAGATACAGGGACGCATACGCTCGCTACACCCCCCCCCGCACATCTTCCCTCCTCCCCCAGCATCCCCAACACTCTACACATCCTATCTTTCACGTTCCATTTCCCTTCCCCACTCCCAGAACCTTTAAAAATGGGGAGTTAATTTTCACTGATACCTTTCGAACTCAAAATTGTTTAATTCATTTACTTGTCCACATATCTGCCTTCCGTCCCTTCATTCAGAAATATTCACTAAATCCCACTCTGGACCAAGGTCTTTGAGGGCTGCTAGGGACCCAGAGATAAGTCAGATGGTGGCCTGCAAAGCAGCCCCAGCCTAAACAGTGTCACGCATCCAAGTTCACAAGCAGGGGAACATTGTCACCTCATTCATTACACAGAAGCCATGCTGTCAGAGGTGGGAGACCTTCAGAGGAATCTGTTAAAGACGGCTAATACATTCCACGGCACCATTGGTCCTGCCCTGCCATGACCATGGCAGACATTATGAATCAAAGGAGTAGTTTTTTTTTTTTTTTTTTTTTTTTTNCCATTTTAGAGTGTTTCTTTTCCCTCATTCCACCCTGATGCACACCATTGCTTTTGACTATAGTAATGATAGGTTTATTGATTGTTCAGCACTTTACACACATTGATATTTATACTCTAAGGTAGGTTTTATCTCTCTTTTTCAGATAATGGCAGAGAAATGTGGGGTTTGGGGTGGTTTCTTTTTGTTTGTTTTGTTGTCTTTTTGAGACAGTCTCCTTGTAGCCCCAGCTGTCCTGGAACTCACTCTGTAGACCTGGCTGGCCTTGAACTCACAAAGATCCGCCTGCCTCTGCCTCCCAAGTGCTAGGATTAAAGGTGTGCGCCACTACGCCCGGCCTAGGAGTAGTCTTATCTTTTTCCAGGAAACTTGAAATTAATGTCAGTGTGGTTGCTTCTTGGTTTTCAAAGGGCATGAGTCCTGAATACCAAAATTCATGGACACTCAAGTTCCCCTCTGGGAAGTGGTGTAGTATTTGCATGTAACCTACACAGCTCCTCTGGAGTGCTTTAAATCATCTCTAGATTAAATGCTATGAAAATGATTACAGTGACGTTTAGGACATGACAAGAACAACGTGCATATGTTTGGTACGAATGCACTGTTTTTCTTCATCACTGGTTGATTGACTCTGCAACTGAGGAGCCCAGGGGCATGGAAGGCAACTGGAATTTGCAGGTGTGTCAAGTCAAACTGGGGTGGGGAAATGGAGATATTCAGAGTTTATCGTGTGCAGCTCCCACCTGTCTCCAGGGGAAGGGTGACCCTCAGCTGGAGAGATCTGGAAGGCTTTATGGCAGGTGGCTTTTTGACAGACTTCATAAATTGCCAAGAGAATTAGGAAAGATAAAAACTGGGAAGATGGCAGGCCCACACAGGATGACAGGCCCAGCGTGGAGGCATTTCCTTCTGACTGCCTCAGAGCGGAGCAAGGAGAATGGACATGGTGCGTAAACCCAGTGGCTTCCTCTGCTCGGTATCCTTTCCCGTGCCCTGTTCCTGCCTTTCTCCAACCTCACAAACACTACATCCAACCACTTGAAGAACTGTATACTGCAATATGCCAAGAATCTTTCTGAAGATGTGGCTTGTTCCTATGAGGGTCATCCTAGGCCCCGACCCCTGATCCTACTATGGGGGCCAAACCAGAGTCTGGCAAGAGGACACATGCACTCTATAGGATGCACGAGTGAGCACCACCCCTCTCTCATGCCCCTTTTCTGTAAAGCCCAGCCACACTTTAGGCCTTAGGAGTTGGATGTAGGGTTTAGAGTCCTGTGGACTTGGATCGAGTCTTAACCGCACTCTTATGAGTGATGACTCTTTGGATGAGGAATTCAACAGCTCAGAGGCTTGGCACCCTCCAGCGTGAGTGAGCTAATGAGACCTGCTTCACAGGGCTGTCAGGGCATGCACAGCTGATGGCAGCCAGATAATGCTTTAACCGCGAGTGTTAGTGTCTGCACTCCGGATAATAAATCCATCTCCCAGAATATGTCTGACATACCACTAGGCCGAGTTCACAGTCCCCACCTGGACAGAGGATGAACTTTGTGTATTGAATGGCTGGGTTGATGGGTAGATGGGTGAGTATGTGGATGGATGGATGGATGGATGGATGGGTGAATGGCTGGAGAGGTGACTAAAACTGGGTGATGGGGAGGGGGTGGAGGTAGATACAAGTGGTAGATAGTTGAAGAGGTAGAAAAAGATGTTTGAATGGGTTCTATTTCTGAAACAGATAACACCAAAGTGTGAATTTTAACCAGATCAAATTTGACCTTCCTAACATCAGCCTCAAAGGTAGCAATCTGCTTTTTTTTTTTGAGACAAGGTTCCCCTATAGCCCCAGCTGTCCTGGAACTTACTTTGTAGACCAGGCTGGTCCTGAACTCACAGAGATCCGCCTGCCTCCTGAGTGCTAGGATTAAAGGTGTGTGCCATGAGGGTGCTGCAAATTGAACCCGGGTCCTCTGCAAGAGCAGTCGGCAGTCTTAACCACTGGGCTATCTCTCCAGCCCCGAAATCCTTTCTTCCATGACCCATAGCTCTCGTGCATGAGAAAGTTTCCCTAAACCTTTCCTTAAACCGTTCCCGCTTCTGCAGTCTTTGGGCATTGCATGATACAGGTGCACTAACGTACATACAGGGTCTGAGCCGTCTCTCCAGCCCCATACATAAATTTTTTAAAAAAGAAAATCTTAATGCATAAATATAGTTTATCATGAATATTCTGGAATAGTGGCTTCCAGTGATTTTTGCTAAAAAGAACATGAGTCATGTGTCACTTCACCATCCTAGGCCATCTCCAAAAACTTTTTATTCATTTTTTTTTAAAGTTTAAAATTTTTCATTATTTTATATGAATAAGTGTTTTGTGTTCATGTATGTAAGCACACCACATTCATGAGATGCCTTCAGAAGTCAGAAGAGGGCATTGGATCCTCTGGAACTGAAGTTACAGATGGTTGTTAGCTACCACATGGGTGCTGGGAACCAAACCCAAGTCCTTTGTAAGAGCAGCCAGTGCTTTTAACCACTGAGCCTTCTCTCCAGCCCTACTTCATTCCTTTTCCCAAAAAGCCTAATGGTAGGTGTTACACTTATTTTTTCGGAGGAGACAGAGGTCTGTAAGACAAAGTCTGGATAGTTACCATAGTAACGGGTTAGTTCTGGACATGGCAGTTCACCCAGCCTGTGGCAGTTCACCCAGCCCTTTTCAGTTAATCATGTTATAATGCCATGAAAACCATTTGTAAACATTATTTTTTTAATTTTATTTATTTTTTATGTGTATGAATGTATTGTCTGCATGTAGGTTTGTGCACCTGTGTCATGCAATGCTGCAGAGGTCAGAAGAGGGTATTGGATTCCCCTGGAACTGGAGTTAAAGATGGTTCTCAGCCTCCATATGGGTGCTGGGGATCGAACCCGGGTCCTCTGCAAGAGCAGTTGGTGCTCTTAACCGCTAGGCCATCTCTCCAGCCCCTGTAAACATCATTTTTAATGATATGTAACCTTCACCAAGTTGACTTGTGATTATTTCCCTAATCAATCCCTTCTTGTTTAGAATTTTCGATATTTCCATCAATAACAATTGATATAAGTGGCCGGGCATGATGGCACACGCCTTTAATCCCAGCATTCAGGAGGCAGAGGAAGGTGGATCTTTGTGAGTTCAAGGCCAACCTGGTCTACAGAGTGAATTCCAGGACAGCTGGGACAACAGGGAAACCCTGTCTTGAAAAGACCAAAAAAAAAAAAAAAAAAGAATGATATAAGTAATTAATATACCTTTCTTTAAACATGAAGCTTTCTCATATTTCTGATTACTTCCATCATTCATATTTCTAGAAAGGGAAAACCCCAGGGATGAAGTTGTTCAAACTTTCTAAGTGTCTCTTAGTGCTCAGGATATGACTCATTGACTGGGGGGCGGGGGCGGGGGGGGGCTTGTGTAGCTAGTTTGCACAGACTGGGCTCACTGTCCACTACTCCGGGGGGAAATACCCATCTGATAAAACACCTGGGTATTGTGTCGCACACCCGTAATTCTGGTGGTCCTAGTACTTGGGAGGTCGAGGTGAGAGCATTGGAAGTTCAAGGCTGTTCTTGGCCACACACTGAGTTCCAAGCCTGCCTGGGTTACTTGGGCCAACCTCAAATAAAATAATGAATAGAAAGAAAAGTCTCCTAGTGCTGGTCACCGAACTCCATGCCCAGTGGTAGAGCACTGTGTGCTGGGATGATGGGGAGGGGGCTGGAGGGCCTTTCAAATTTTTTGGAAGTGTCTTTGTTCTGTTCATGGCTAGGACACCTCAGATTTCTCCCGGAAGGTGAGGCCCTCGTTTATTATTGAAGGGCTTGGCCTACCACATTAATATTGCAGGCAGGCTCTGAGGACCTAAATATTTGATCAGAGTGTGCATGTGTGTGTGTGTGTGTGTGTGTGTGTGTGTGTGTGTGTGTGTGTGTGAGGCTGTCAGTGAGCTGTGTTCAGAGCAGATCAGACTCTTCTTCTTCTGTATCCAGACTGCAAGCTTGAGGCCTGACTACCATCCAAAGGTCTGGTCAATTGTCAGAGGCAAGTGAATCACTATGCGGTACGAACAGGTTAAAACAGATGCCCAAAGCCCCACTCTTGATAATGCACATCTGAAAGCCTGCTGCATACCCTGCCGCCGGAGCCCGAGGCTTGGTCTGTAGGCCCTACAACCTGTTCTTGAATTCTTGGATGTTCCATCCATTTATCCACTGGACTTTGGCAAGCACCTGCTAAACCCCAGCTCTGTGCTATGCACTTAGCAGATATCGTTTTAGTCCCACTCCCACTTAGTGCTTAGCATGTGTTAAATGGTTAACTGTTAAAAAGTTAAATGGTTAACTGTTAAAAAGAAAATAAATAAATACATAAAAATAGTTAACTGTTTATAGTAATTATGTGCTATTTTTTTTACTATTATTATCTCAATCCTTTGAGGGCATTCCAATCATTCCCATTTCACAGGTGGGCAAACTGGCTCATTGATTCAGCTAAGGAGCCACAAGTCTGACCACAGACCTTGGCCATTCATTCTGGGGCTAGAACTAGAGGGAGACACCATGTCTTGGTTCTGGGGCTGCTGGGACTCCATTCTCACTTGTGCAGACTTCATCTGCCCTGGGTCTTAGTACCTGCTACCTGCCTGGCTCTAGCCACAGGGAAAGATCAGGGAAGAAAGACTTCAGGGCCCAGTGCATCTGCCGCAGAGAAGAAGACCCTGGTCCTTGTGGAGAAGGCCCCACCTCAAGCTGGTATGCAGTCTCTCACCTGTCTGGGGCTCCAGTCTTGAGTGAAAAGGGCCTTAGGAAGCGTGGGAGTGAGGCAAGGGACTGAAGGATATATAGACTCAAGGGTGGTGACAGACGTACCCCAAGGCAAAGAGCTGGCCCTCAGCCACACTAATGTAGTGCTGACATCCCAAAATGAAACCATCTGGACCAGCCATGTTCCATGCCCTAGAGGAAGGTGGAGACTTGGGGGTTCTCAGATGACTCAGTGGGTGAGGGTGCTCATGTTGCAAGCCTGATAACCCGAGTTCCATCCCCAGAACCAAAGGGGAAGGAGAGAAGGGATTCTTGAAAGTTGTCCTCTGACCTCCATATGTGCACCATGGCACACATATGAAGACACACACACACACACACATATATATATATATATATATATATATATATATATATAGAGAGAGAGAGAGAGAGAGAGAGAGAGAGAAATGAAAAGGTTTGTCCCAAGCAGGGCCACCACCAGAAGAGGCTGACTCCTCTGTCTCTGTCTCAGGGCTGCCTCTCTTCATCTTTGGTACCACGGCCTTCTCCTCTCTTCATCTTTGGTACCACGGCCTTCTGACAATATACTCACTGGTTCCACCCTCTTCTGCTGCCTCTGAGACACCACAAGTTGTTGCCCTAAGATGCCCAATCACTACCTCCTCTAGAGAGGAATATGCTAGGAAAATAATGGATGGGCGGTGCAAAGATTTATCCCAATGGTATTCCTCATAACTGGGTCCATTCACACACAGTTACCAACTCCCAGCGGTGTTCCTCATAACCGGGTCCATTCACACACTGACATCGACTCCCAGTGGTGTTCCTCATAACTGGGTCCATTCATGCACAGTCATCAATTCCCTGTGGTGTTCCTCATACCTGGGTCCATTCACACACAGTCACCGACTCCCAGCGGTGTTCCTCATAACCGGGTCCATTCACACACTGACATTGACTCCCAGTGGTGTTCTTCATAACTGGGTCCATTCACACACAGTCACAGATTCCCTTCATCTCCTTTATTCATCATCCAGCCGTCCACCCCTCACACATGTGGAGAAGGCAGGCACCTTACACCCTGGCAAATGACCTCTGGGCACATCTAACATAGGAATCACACTAAGTTCTCTACCACCGCCTACCTCCCTCTCAGGTGTCTGCTTTTCCTCTGTCACCCTGGTCCCTATCTCTCCTGCCCCTAATCCACCCCAGCTGGCCTTCCCTCCTGCCTGGCCTGCTCTGAGGTGGCCTCCCTCTCAGCTCACTCTGTTTCGACTCCCTTGTTCGAGTTTCTCGATAAATTCTCTTCCTTCCCAAGTTATTGTTGACTGCAGCGGATGATGCCACAGGAAGGAGGAAGCCTGACTCCTTGGCACCAGTTAAAACCAGGAATGGGGGCTGGAGAGATGGCCTAGCAGTTAAGAGCGCCGACCGCTCTTGCAGAGGACCCGGGTTCGATCCCCAGCACCACATGGCGGCCAAGAACCGTCTGTAACTCCAATTCCAGGAGAACTCCAGTTCCAGGGGAATCCGACACCCTCTTCAGACCTCCGCGGCATTGCACAACACGGGTGCACAGACCTGCATGCAGACAGTACATTGATACACATACAGAAATAAATAAAATTAATTAAAAAAATTAAAAAAAAACAAAACAGGAATGACCTGATCTATTCTGAGAACTTGTCCCTTCTGATTTCTCTTGGAACTGTCCTCTCAAACAAAGGACTCCTTTCTTTATTGAAACAAAGTATTCAGCATGATCTGGGAAAATAAAAGATGAACTTGTCTTCTCAGAAGATTTCCCCTTTGTGACCCCTACTGACTGATAACAGCACACACAACCACAAACCAATCTAATCATAGCCCTTGTTTGTAACATAAATGGAATAATTTGTTGCTTCTAACCATATTTGCTGCTTTCAGTACTAATATTTCCACAATACACACACACATTATTCTGGAACCAGGGGTCAGGGCAAGGAAGGACCATGAGTAACTAAAACTATATATTTATACTTAACTTACAAGAGGAGCCTAAGACCTACCTAGTAAGACTGTTTATATTGCAAGCAAGCTGAGGTAGTGTTAAATGATCTCAAAACACAAAGATTAATTTTGGTTACAAAGTTAAGTACGATTCTTGTTTACAACAGAAAGCATTTCCGCAGTTGATGGTCCATTGGAAACTTCGGACCCCAGGAAGACAGGGCCTGTCTTACTCCCTGCTGGACCTGGAGGATGCCTCTTATGCCCCACATGTGAAAGGAAGAGGGAACAGGAGAACTGAGGGAAACAGACCCACAGGCTCTGGGTGGGGCTTAGGACACCCACCCTGCTTAGTATTCCGGCTGTGCTTCCTTCCCCTCACACTTCCTACTGTGCCGTGTAAATTATTGAAGCAACTTTCTGGGAGGCTGAGGTGAACTCTGAGCTAATAGCCGTGGTGGGAGAAGGCGGGAGCTGGGGTTCCTGTACCTGCAGAGCCCATTTTGTCCAGGTCTCTTCCTCATAGGCCTGGCCTCTGCAGGAAGTGGAGCAGTAGGAATTACACCAGAGGAAGGGAGGCCTACGACAGCTGCTCCTGACCCACCCAGGGAGGCCAGGCCAGGGCCTCAGTCCTGAGAAGACAGGAAAGGGCTCCACCCCAGAAGCCTGCCAAGTATAGGCAGTGTCCACTCCCACAGAACTGGGGCACAGGACCCCTAGGGGTAGAGTGGAGGAAGGGTTGGGGCCCCTTTATAGAGAAGGGAGCGTTGTAGGAGGGATATATATAGTTGTTGCCTTAAAAAAACAGTAGGAGCAGAGAGAGAAGCTGGGTCTTCTGGGACCAGAGTGAGTCAGTGTGGCAGAGGAACAGGGCTCTCCCTGTGCAGGCTGACAGCTCAGCCTCTCAGCAGGTGAGGCAAGAATGGCTGGGACCTCAGGGGTGTGAGCCACACCACCCTTTTCCCTTAGAATCAACTCAGCTGTCTGAGGTATAGTGAGAAAGATCTTGTGCCTCTGACTAAGGGCCACTGAGTCCAATCGGCTCCGGCCAGCCATGCTCTACGAAATCCCTGGTCATAGGTGCCTCATGGCTCTGAGGCCACATGGGACCTCGGGTTTCTACCTGCCCTGGGGCTCTGTTACGTCATAGTCCGTACTCTGTAAAATTCTTTCGGCCTGTCTCTCAAGCTTTCCTTGAAGGTCCCCTCACAAGCACAAGTTCCCGAGGAGCACTTGAAAACCGAAGCAAGGGGAAGTGTCAGGGTAGACTCTGGTCTCTGCTACACCTCAGCAGAGCCAGCCCTGTCAGCAATATTATGTTCTTAGCCCTAGAATCACTCGGCACTCGCCACTGCTTAGACTCCTCCTGTCCTAGTCTGAGGTGAATGGCAGGAAGCTACGAGGTGGGCCACAGCCCACTGGCCTCAGGTAGGAGTGACAGCAGGGAGGACTCTTACATGAGTCTTGGATCTCTTTCTAAAACTGTTAAGGGGAAGTAGGTACCCAGCTGGTGGGCTCTGTTCACTTAGAGTGTGCTTAAACTGTGGATAATTGGGAGAGGGTGTAGGGCACAGGACTTAAATCAAGCAGGTTGAAGACCTAGCTTCTGTGAATGAGCTGTGTGTTCTTGGATGGGTGTCCTGCCCTCTCTGAGCCTCTACCTCCTCATCTGTAGCTTTAATGTAAAGTATCTGCCTGTGACCAGTCCCATGTCCTCCTTCTCCTGGCCTCAGAGTGGCCATCTGGGTTGCTCCAGAAGAAAGAAGTGGGAGTCCCACGATCCCAAGGTAGCAAGGTTGACTCATGAGCACTGTGGACGTGGAGGACGCAGAGGAAGTGGGTCTGAAGATGATGCGTGCTTTCTTCCCAGGCCTTGGGTTCTCTGCTTTCAGTACGCACCAGAGCCCCTGTTCCATCCCTCCTCACAGAACACAGCTGAAGTCCGAACTCACAGAGCCTCATTTGGCCCGTGCAGCACCCTGTGGGGCTGGCCTTGTTCCACTGGAAAGACGAGTGCAAGCTCAGCCCACTGTGACTGGCTGGGCTAAAGCTGGGCTTGTAGTCAGAGCTCTGCGCCATCTCATGGTGCAGGGCAGCGTTGGTTTCCAAGGCTTCGATCAGAGCTCATCTGGCATGGGGAAGACCAGTCAAGCCACGGAGTCAGAGGTACCCGGGCTTCCTGGATGGGGGAGCTCTGCTCTCACAAAGTGGACCCAGGGAAGCTGAACCACAGGTTGTAGGTGGGGTTGTGGTGGGGAGGAGGAGAGGCCACTGGGAGGAGAGTTGAGGTCAGGACAAACTGCAGGGGTGGCATCCTCCACCTGCTTTCTGTCTCACACAGAAGCCTGGGATCGCTCTCGAGGGTGAAGGGGGTGCCTGGGGGTGCACAGGAGACACTTGGTGGGAAACCCCTGGCCGTCAGCTGGAAGAACGAAACAAGAAGCACTGTACCCACAAAACTGTGGGGAGACAACCCCGGAAATGGCAGCCTCATTCAATCCTCATGCACTTGCTTGGTGGGATGGTACGACGGCCCATTTACAGAAGAGAAACAGGAAACAGGACAAGAAGAGCCAGCCCACTGCATATGTGAGCCAAAAACACTCAAAAAGTCTGCTGAACATGTATAAACTTATTTACTTGCCAATATCTCCCAAACAATGCCATGAAATTGTCTACATTGTATTGGGTTTCCCAAGTGATTTAGAGATGATTTAAAGTGTGCAGGAGGCTGTGCACAGGTGACATGCAGCTATTATACTATTTTAGGTACAAGTCAAATAATAAATAAGTATAATAAACAAATAACAAAGCAAGGCATTCCAGGCACAGGAACAGCAGCACATGGGGCCAGCTGGAGCAATGTCGGGGAATTGTGAAGGTTCCTGGAGCCAGCAGCCATGTCTGGAAGGCTAGATGGTTCCATGGGCTCCTCAGGAAGCCTCTAAGTCTGGAGTGTGGAACAGACAGGGAACTGTTGTCAAGAAGGTGAACAGGACCTGGGGCAGAGGAGGGCACCAGAGCAAGTGTGAGCTCACACCTGCCTGGTAGGTGTTAGGTTATAAAGGCACAAACCTCCAGATAAAAAGGCACATGAGGGGCTGGTTAAGAGCACCGACTGCTCTTGCAGAGGACCTGGGTTCGATCCCCAGCACCTACATGGCAGCTAAGAAACGTCTGTAACTCCAATTCCAGGAGAACTCCAGTTCCAGGGGAATCCGACACCCTCTTCTGACCTCCGCGGCATTGCATGACACGGGTGCACAGACTTACATGCAGACAGTACATTCATACACATACAAAAATAAATAAAATTTAATAAAAAAAAAAGGCACATGAGACTTAAGTCGCTCTGGGAACATGATTTACTTCCATGTGGGACTGCCAGAGCCGGACCTGCAGGGACGTGATGGAACAGGGGCAGGGGCAGGGCAGGGATCAGGGGCAAGAGGGCCACTGTGGCCCACCCATTTATAACCATGGAGCGGGACCTCAGGCACAGGGGCAGAGGTCAGAAGATTGACAGCTTCTGGAGGAAGTGGGCATCTATGTGTCCCTTGGAATTCTGGGAAGCCCAGACCTAACAGTCAGGACTCATGCTCTGGCATTAGGCACATCTGGGCTTATGTTTTGGTTCCAACATTCCTAGCGGGTACCCTTGGGTACTCACTCAAATCTGTAAAGGGAAGACAACCCATGCTGGTTCATGGGAAGATAGCAAATAGCTGCCCAGGGCCTTGTGTTTAACCTTCTGACCTAGGAGTTAGGGTGTCCTTACTCCATTTCTCCAGAGGCTGATCACAACTCAGTGTGAAGGCCCAACCAGCTCCACCTATAGCTCTGCCAGACTTTCTACATTCCAACTTCTCCCTCATCCTGATTCCGTGTCCTCCCCTCCCATTCCTGTGCATTGATCTTTAATAAGTACCTTCCACACTGAAGTCTATCACAAAATCTACTTCTTTTTTTTTTTTTATTGATGCTTTGTGTATTTCTCTTTATTTTTTTTTTTTTTTTAGTCTTTTCGAGACAGGGTCTCCCTGTAGCCCCAGCTGTCCTGGAACTCACTCTGTAGACCAGGCTGGCCTTGAACTCAAAAGATCCGCCTGCTCTGCTCCCAAGTGCTAGGGTTAAAGGCGTGCGCCACCACGCCCGGCTATTTGGTTTTCATAATACATCATTTTTTCAATTCAGCTCAGGCATATTCCCCTTCCCTTCCCCCACCCCACCCCTCACCATCCAGATCATGCATTCTGCCATACTTTTCTGCATCTTTCTCTGCTTTTTTGTTTTGTTTGTTTCATTTTTTAACAATAAGTGATAATTTGTGAGTACAGCATCCTTCATGTAAAACCAATTTGCCAAGCAGTTGTGCCCAAACCCACACAGCTCATGGGTCCCACATCCAGCAGGGGGGGCTTGTATGTTCATCAAGTTGATCAAATGAGTTGTCCAGTTATATTGTTGTTAGTTTCACCATTAACCCCAATCGCGCGCCCTTTACATTCTACCACGCCCCCTCTTCTGCAGATTGTTCCCTAGGCTTAGAAAAGGGGCACAGGTGGATGAGAAGCAAAACCGTCTACTTTCTTCTGGAGCTGGTCTTGGTCTCTAGTCAATTCTGGCTGTTTTTTCATGGGCTGACAGCTTGTCCAGGCATAACCTTTCGATCCTACTAATGAAGCACATGCAATTAGATATATAGGTATTTAAACAGTATAATATATAGTCTTTTGATCCTACTATTAAGCACAAGCAATTTAGATTTAGGTATTTAAACAGTACTAATTTATGGTAGGTTACTTTGGTATAGACACAGTGTTTGGATGGTATGTTAATCATGAATTACATTTTCTTCTGTTAAGTATGGCAGGGTCTCGTGTGGTTTATAACATCTCCTAACCATTAGAGGATGTAAGCTTGTGGCATCAGCCGTGGGTTATTCCTCCAAGGAGAGAGCTAATAGCCAATTAGATTTGGGATATACAGACATATGGCTGCCACTGCTGCACAGTATTTCCAGGCAGATGAGGTGTAGCTGGTGCTGACGGAGGAGTCTTGCTTGACTCAAGGAGACCTATATTTGCTTTATTGGTTCTTAGCCACCATGTGGGTGATAGGGATCAAACCCGGGTCCTCTGCAAGAGCAGTCGGTGCTCTTAACCGCTAGGCTATCTCTCCAGCCCTCAGCCTGCTTTCTTATACAATACAGAACAACCTGCCCAGGGGTGGCACCACCCACAGTGGGCTGGACCCCCCACATCAGTCAATAATCAAGAAAATGCCCCACAAACATGGCCGCGGGCCAGTCTGATAGAGGAACTCCCCCAATTGAGGTTTCCTCTTCCCAGGTGTGTCAAGAAGACACCCAATCCCAATTGTCACACACAGGTTCAACACCTTTTTAGTCTGCTGCTGGGCAAAATCCTCTAACACAGGCAGCCTGTGTTATGAGAGTACAGGGGAGCCCAAGTAACTCAGGAAACATAGTACTGAAGGTGAAGGGCTGTGCAGATGTAGGAGACCCTGGTGCATATGTTGTAGACATGATTAGATGTAAAATCACAAAGCAGAGTATCCGAGAAGCCCTGAGCCTACAGTCCACAACCAAACTCCAGTAGTTTCCCCTAATAGTCCTGTAGCTGATTGGGAGCCTTGTCCCAGCACCGGCAGAGAGTAGCGCTGCCTGTCTCTAACCTGGAAAGATTAAAAGTCAAAATTGCACATGTATCTCTCCAGCCCACTGTGAGGTTGAACAATAGAACCACACAGCTCAAGGGCCTGGACACTGCTCATTCCTTAGCTCCCTCTTATCAGCATCTGACAGAGGTGTGATGACATTGTTACAACTAATGAGCCAGTGCTGACACATTATTGACTAGAGTCTGTGCTTTATACAGACTGTGTTCCTTTGTAACCTAGTGTCCTTTCTGTGGTATCCACCAGGGATGCTACATTCTGTTGAGTCATCATGTCCCCTGACGCTGCTCTAGGCTTAACAGCTTCTGACCTGGGGTGTTTAGAGAAAGTGACTGGGGTCTGTATAGTACCTCTGGTGGACAGTATGCTTTCCTCCTCATCAGACTGGGATTCTGAATCACGAGGGGAACCCCAGAGGCAAAGAGTCACTCTCTGTCAGCACTTCCAGCCCAGAGGGGTTCTCAGCTTCCTCCTGTGACAAGGTTGTCCTGTCATGTGACTTGCCTCCGTGGATGCTGACCTTAACTGCTAGCTGAGGTGGCAGTGGTTGGGCTTCTCCAGTCACTGTGCAGATCATCACTCACTCTCTTTCATCACCTCTGGGAGATCACTGGTACAGTGGGCCCTTGAGGAGTGGGTGTGGTGCACTGTCTCCACAGAGGATAAAGCGTTTAACTGAAATTCCCACAGAGGGGGCTTTCTTCCTCAAATACAATGCTGACTAATGTGGCCAAGCACCCTCATACTTTGCTGGCAGAAACGTAGATTACACTCATGTTTGCAGGATCAATTTTATGTGTCCATCAGATTTTAAATGCACATGCCTTTTGACCCAGCAAGTCACTCCTGGAAAAATGTCCACTCACAGGCACAGTGACATGCAGGCAAGAAAGCCTTTGAAAGCCTTGTTGGAGGCCACCTGAAGTGTTACACAGACAAATGCCAGCAGGGAAGGAAACAGGGACATCAAAAATCAGACCCTCCACTCCTGGGAGTGTTCCTCAGGGAAGCGGAATTGGCCTGCCACAGAGATACCTGTGTGCCTGTGGTTAGTGCAGCACTATTCACAGTGGTGAAGTTACAGAATCAGCCTGGAAGCCCATCCATGGATGGATGGAGAAAGAAAATGTGTTCCAGAGAGAGAAAAAGGAAATTATGTCATTTACATGAAAATGACTGGAACTGGGGGTCACATTAAGTGAAGCAAGGCAGACTCAAAAAGACATATACCAAATATTTTTCTTATATTAAGAATCTAGATTTTTTTTTTGGTCTGTTTGAGACAGGGTCTCCCTGTAGCCCCAGCTGTCCTGGAACTCACTCTGTAGACCAGGCTGGCCTTGAACTCACAAAGATCCGCCTGCCTCTGCCTCCTGAGTGCTAGGATTAAAGGCGTGCGCCACCACGCCCAGCAAGAATCTAGATTCTTTTTAACACACTAAAGTAGAGATTATTTGGGGAGAGGAGGAATCAGTGGTTGAGGGAAGGGGGATAAATGAAGGCAAAGGGAAGCTGAATAAATATGATTGAACCATGCTGTGTGGGTGTGTCAGTGGAGCAGGCTGAAGAGGTTACACACACAGGGTTACTATAGTAACATCCCAGGGAGCACATCAGAGGGTGTAAATCTGTTTATTCTATGCAACAGGCAATTAATACAGGTTTGAGACAGGCAGCCTATACATTGCCTGATGTTACCTCCTGGGGGCCAATCCTAGACCTCTGTACCATCACATGTCATCCCGATTTGCAGGGCGTAAACAGAGATGTCCTGTGATCTTTACCTGTGACTCTGAAGCATGCTGGCTGAAATGCCAGCCCACACATGCTTGAGTTCGAGCTTTTCCCCCACAAGCTCAGAGTGCAATAGAGGTGGTGGTCAGTTTCCTCTGCCTGGCCCAAATGGCCATGACTATTTTGTAAAAGCACTAAACAACTCTGATAATCAATGTCCATGTCCAGTTGGGGAGGTTTGCTTACACAAACATGCTGATCAAACAAAAGTTCAGTCTGTTTTTTCTGTGATCTCACAATTCACCCCTCTTCTTTGGCCCTTACAAACTGACATGTCAACATCTTCTGCAAGAGTCCCTGGGCCTTGGAGGGGAGAGTGAAAGAGAGTAAGAGATATGATCCATTTTTTTCTCTGAGGTGACACATCAATCTCTTGGGTCTGTCCAAGTTCTGTTTTCAATGGACTGGTGGCTCATTCAGGATTCTCATTTTAATGCTACTAATAAAACACAATAGCAAGAAGCAGAGACATTTAAACAAACATTAACCAGTATAACAAGTTATGCTATGGGCACAAATACATGGTATCTTAGTCAGGACATCACAGCTCTTTAACAAAAGGATGTCAATAGCTTTCTAATGTGGCCTGTAAAGTCTCCTGTCACTAGGGGTCAACCAGGCTTTCAGTATCAGTGGTGTGTTCCACCTCTCCCCCAGGGAGCAGACCATAAATCCAATTGGAATTTTTCTGGGTGTATATGTACCACTATTGCACCACAGCTTCTTTGGCAGGTAAAAGTGTAGCACATGAGGTTTGTAGTAGAACTTCAGAGACTACTTTTCCCCAAGCAATGTTCACAGTGCTCTCTGGCATCATTAAGGTCAGCTGTCCATTTGCAGTGCAGGGTCTCAGTATAATTTCTCTTTCTCATGCTTACATGACACCATACCTTCAGCAATAGGGTCTTACTATCCACTTCTTCTGTGCACCCAAAATTATAGGCAAATGCCCTTTGTTTTGATGGCCTTTAGAACCTCCCCTGGCAATAGCTCCTGGCAGGGCAACCCACACCTGGTACTGAAGCCTTTATCTACCAGTACATTTTATTCAAACATAAAGAAAAATTTAGAGGCAAGGCACTAGTCCAAAGGGACAGGTACATAGTCCCATGCTACCCCCCTTTTTCCCATGCTACCCCCTTTTCTGGATGTTCAGAAGGCCATCTCCCTGCTGGTGGGTCCTGATCCATTTCCTGAAGGTTTCTTGCTGGAATCCATATGGGGGCTCCATCTGCAGGAAGACACAAGCAAACTATTTCCTTTTTTAAAATTTATTTTTTTATGTGTATGCGTGTACTGTCTGCATGCAGGTCTGTGCACCCATGTCGTGCAATGCCGCAGAGGTCAAAAGCGGGTGTTGGGTTCCCCTGGAACTGGAGTTAAAGATGGTTCTCAGTCGCCATGTGGGTGCTGGGGATCGAAGCTGGGTCCTCTGCAAGAGCAGTCGGCACTCTTAACCACTAAGCCATCTCTCCAGCCCCGCAAACCCTTTCCTTATAGTTAGCAGTGGATTACCCATCCCCATCGTTTCAACATTGGATCCTATCATAGTACCAATGTTGTCTCATTATGGCCTGTCAGAGGGCTCCAATGTTTATGGACTGGTGTTATCATTTCTGATTTCAAAATTGACAAAGGGTTCAGAGTAAAGAGTGCTCTGCAAACTGCATCCTGGAGGGAGGAGGCATATTCCTCCCTATTCTGTTTTTGTAAGCTGAGAGTCAGGAAAGTCCTGGCTGAGTCCCCTTGTTTATTCAATGGTTGTAAAACCATTGCTCCAGAACTCATCTTACCCTGGGGCTTATAAGGAACACTAGTTACATGAGAGATTTTTTTTTTTAGAAAGTGAAGAAGTGTTTAAAATGGATACAAATTATCTAGAGGGAGACTTATTCTCATTAAGCAGAAGGAAAAGTCAAAGTTAACAGTGAAGGCCCATAGCAGAGCACACAATGAGTGCCTCTCAGCTTACATTGTGGAGCTAAAGGGCTCTATAGGGCCCACAGGGAATCAAAGCAGGAGGCTTAATCTCTTGTTGAAGACCAATTAAAAACCGGCAATACCAAAAGCATGAAGGAAATAGTTTTTATGAGTTGGATTTATCCACAGTTGTTTGTAGTTAACTCTTTAGTACACAAGAACCTAGAAAGTCACGAGGGAATGAAATACAAGCACCACCCCCCCACACACACACACAGTGTTAAAGGGAACAGACTATTGGACTGGCCTGTAAGAAGGAAATCACATTATTGTTTAATACCCAAGGAGAAATAAAATGCAGTTCCTAAAAGCAGTCTCAGGCTACTTTCCTCCATCCCTAGAAGGCAAGGGTGTGGGCTGGCCCAGGCATCCCAGAGATAACTTTCCATAAAGCACTTCAAGAGAAGCTGCCCTAGGTCATTAGGTTCAGGAAGGCACTGTTGAGTAAAGTTCTTAAGGTATGGTGAAATTAAAAGATCAGAATAGGGCTGGAGAGATGGCCTAGCGGTTAAGAGTGCCAAATGCTCTTGCAGAGGAGTAGGGTTCGATCCCCAGTGTCCACACGGTGGATGAGAACCGTCTTTAACTCCAGTTCCAGGTGAATCCGACAGCCTCTTCTGACCTCCACGGCATGACATGGGTGCACACACCTACATGCAGACAGTACATTCATACACATAAAAAATTAAAAACAGATCAGAATAAATTTTCTTGCCTAGGACTTGTAGTTAAGCACATTTATATATTTACTAAGATGTTTTGGGTACCTGGGTTTACAAAGAAAAAAATATTTTGATTAGGCATGCCAGGATGGAATAATAATAATAATAATAATAATAACAATAATAATAATATAATATAAACATTTATGGTCTTTTTGAAATAGGGTTTCTGTATAGCCCCAGCTGGCCTGGAACTCACTACATAGACCAGGCTGGCCTTGAACTCACAGAGGTCCACCTGCCTCTGCCTCCCAAGTGCTGGGATTACAGGCATGTGCCACCCACATGGCAGCTGAGAGTAGTCTGTAACTCCAATTCCAGGAGAACTCCAGTTCCAGGGAAATACGACACCCTCTTCTGACCTCTCTGGCATTGCACGACAGGGGTGCACAAACCTACATGCAGACAGTACATTCATACACATAAATAAATAAAAAAAAAACTGCCTGCTTAACAGCAGAGAGAGCTGTAGAACCTAGGTTCTGGCAGGCTGGGACCTGTCCCAAGAAAATTTTAATCTTTACTGATTTGGGTGCTGTCCTTAGTATATTTAAAGCTTCAATCCCACATCCAGTGGAACCCCCTCTGGCACTTTGGACAAGGCATGGAGGGTCGGTTGGCTGGAGCTACAGAAGAGCAGACAGCTTGCAAGTGACCTGCCTGGCCACACTTCCAGCATTTGGAACCATTTCCTGTGAGGCTCAGGGTGGAGGTGATGGGGAGGGCCTGTGTCAATGCTGTCATATCAGAGGCTCTTGTGCCCTAAGAGATGTTAACCTTCCTCTGGCCCATACACTGGAGAATAGTCATAATGAGGAAGAAGAGGCTTGCAGCAGAAATCCAGAAAGCATTCTGAAAGATGGCATCCCAAGGCTGCTCACCCTAAAGGAAAGGCTTCCTCAAAGATAGATTCCCCATTTTTTCAGGGGTTCATGTACCCAGACTCCCAGATTGCTTCAGGTATCCCTGTTTGAACATGTCAGTTGCAGGGGTGGAACAAGCAGAAGAGGGGTTACTACAGTAACATCCAGGGGAGCACTAAGAGGGTGCAAGGAAACTTATATAGGTTTGGGACAGGTAGCCCATACATTGCATGATGTCATCTCCTGGGGCCCAATCCTAGACCTCTGCACCATCACATGTCATCCCAATTCGCAGAGAGGTCCTGTGATCTTTACCTGTGACTCTGAAGCATGCTGGCTGAAATGGTAGCCACACACCTGAGCTTGTGTGCGCCCAGTGTTGCAGTGAGTATGAAAAAGCCATGGTAAACCCCATTACTTCATATAATAACACTAATAATAAGAAAGCTGTAAAATCTATGTGTGAACATCTGAGAGAAGATCAAGAAACAATGCAAGCTTGCTGATAGTGTTGGAGTCCATCTGCATGGATGGAGACATCCCTTAAATGCGCTTGCAGGGCGGGACAAAGTGTGAGCCAGACCTGTGGCCACCGTAACGTAGTGGCTCTGAGGTGGGGCAGATGAGCACAGGGATCTCCACTTTTTCCTTTATGTGTCTCTGTGTTGTTTGATGTTTTGCACAACAAGCAAGTATCCTTTTGTGATGAAATGTTTTAAATGTGCATGTTACTTTGGAGAGCTGCATTTGAAGAACGCTGTGTGAGGCGTGAGCTGAGAACCAGGGTGGATGGGCAGAGTGGGTAAGAACCTTCAGTGTCCCACCACAAATATGGGGCAGGGCAGGCAAGTCAACGCTGGCATCAGAGGAGTGACAAAGGGACTGCTCACAAGCGCATGGCAGGCTAAGGGAAGCCAAGAGGGCATTCTGGCTGGGGCACTTCGCTAGCCATATCCAGGGAAACTGAGGTAAAGCAGAGCCCAGGACCCCTTCCGAGGAACCAGCCTCTCCACAGCCTGGCTGGGAGAGGCCTGGGCACCAATACCCCACCCCTGTGCCTCCCAAACTCTGGCTGCAGATGGTACCTCCAACTGAACTCCAGCTGTAAGAACTACATGGGCTGGAGAGATAGCCTAGCGGTTAAGAACACCGACTGCTATTGCAGAGGACCCGGGTTCGATCCCCAGCACCCACAGGGCGGCTGAGAACCGTCTGTAACTCCAATTCCAGGAGAACTCCAGTTCCAGGGGAATCCGACACCCTCTTCTGACCTCAGCGGCATTGCGCGACACAGGTGCACAAACGTACATGCAGACAGTACATTCAAATAAATAAATAAATAAATAAATAAATAAATAAAATTTAAGAAAAAAAAACCCCACTGCTATTTAAAAAAAAAAAAAGAAAGAAAGAAAGAAAGAAAGAAAGAACTACAGCGTCCTGAGTGACAGCTCAAGAAGAACAGTCTTGGGGATGGAGAGATGTTTCAGTGGTTAAGAATGCCGACTGCTCTTGCTGAGGACCTGGGTTCAATTCCCAGCACCCACATGGCGGCTAAGAAGTGTCTTTAAGCTGGGTGTGGTGGCCCATGCCTTTAATCCTAGCACTCGGGAGGCAGAGGCAGGCAGAAAAAAGAAATAAATACAAAAGAAAAAAAAAGAAAAGAAAAAAGAAGAACAGTTTCTTCCTGAGTGACAGCTCAAGAAGCACAGTCTCCTAAGTGGTAGCTCAAGAAGGACTTCTTCCTGACTGACAGCAGCTGGGCACGGGATGCCGGAGAGGAGACATGCAGAGAGAGGAGAACATCCTTGTTAATGTCCAGGTCTCTGACTTGGGTGCCTGGTGGGTGGCGTTCCCCAGAAAGGAGGCACAGGTTTGTGTTCAGGCAAAGAATTCCCATGGGGACAGACCTAACAGCATCATCTGCTCTTCCAGAGGACCTGGGTTTCTTTCTCAGAACCCACGTAGCTGCTAACGCACCGGGCACCCACGTGGTGTACTTACCTACATGTAGGCAAAATATTCATACAAAAAATTAAGATATAAAAAAAATTAAATATATTTTTTAAATTCATGTGGGTCTCGTGTAGGCTGGTGGGCCACTTGCTTAGGCCCCAAAAGCTTCCAGGGATGGTGTTGAGATCGAGTTAGCACTTAGAGCCCAAATGGCCTAGCCTCGGATGAAGAGCTTGTTTTCTGAACCTACTGGAGAGGCAGGACGCAGGACCCAGCAGCTCCTAATTAATAAATAAATAAATTAATGGAAAATTAAACCTCACAATCATAACAGTGGCTCGGTTGTGCCCTCCTCAGTAGTTGAACTGTAAGTGTCAGAGCCTCCAAATATGATATAGTTGAGGGCAGGATTTAAAAGAGGTAATTATGAAGATCCAGCGTTGCCCTAGCCCAGCGTGAGTGGTGTCCGTATGGGAAGAGGACAGCAAGGCCCAGACACACAAGAAAGGAACAAGGAGTGACAACCACAGGAGATAAATAAACCCCATTGTTTATTTTTAAATTTTATTACCATATATGTTTGTGTGGTGTGTGTATGTATGTGTACGATATATGTGTATGTATGATGTATTTGTATGTGAGTGTGCATGTGTGTGTGTGTGTGTGTGTGTGTGTGTGACATGAGTGCCATTGTCCTAGTTTGTCTTCCATTGCTGTGACAAAACACTCTGACCGACACCAACTTGGGGAGGAAAGGGTTTATTCAGCTTACATCTCCTGGTTCACAGTTCATCACATAGGGAGCCCAAGGCAGGAACTCAGGGCAGGAACCTAAAGGCAGGAGCTGAAGCACAGGCCATGGAGAAATGCTGTTCACTGGCTTGCTCCCCCACTGGCTTGCTCCCTGGCTCATGCCCAGCCTGCCTTCTTATACTGTCACTGCTCAACAATCAAGACAATACACCACAGATGTGGCCACAGGCCAATCCAATGGAGCCAATTCCCAACTGAGGCTCCCTCAACCCAGGTGTGTCAAGTTGACACTAAAGCTATCCAGCACAGCCATGGTTCACTTTCAGGAGTCTGTTCTCTTTGTCTACCGTGAGTTACAGGAGCCAAGCGCAGGCTATCCCTTTTTTTATTTTATTTTATTTACTTAAAAAAAAATTTTTTTTTTATTAATTTTATTTAGTTCTGTATGTGTGTGAATGTACTGCCTGCATGCAAGTCTGTGCACCCGTGTCGTGCAACGCCGCGGCGGTCAGAAGAGGGTCTCGGATTCCCCTGGAGCTGGAGTTCTCCTGGAATTGGAGTCTCAGACGGCTCTCGGCTGCCATGTGGGTGCTGGGGATCGAACCCAGGTCCTCTGTAAGAGCAGTCGGCGCTCTCAACTGCTAGGCCATCTCTCCAGCCCCTTATTTTATTTACTTTTATATGTGTATGAATGTACTGTCTGCATGTAGGTTTGTGCACCCGTGTCGTGCAATGCCTCGGAGGTCAGAAAAGGGTGTCGGATTCCCCTGGAACTGGAGTTAGAGACAGTTCTTAGCTGCCATGTGGGTGCTGGAGATCAAACCTGGGTCCTCTGCAAGAGCAGTGGGTGCTCTTAACCACTAGGCTATCTCTCCACCTCCCAGGCTATCCCTTTTATCCACTGAGGCAGCTCAATGGCCTTTCATTGTGTACTTTCTTTGTTTATCTGAATAAAGATCCAAATAAAGTCATCCGAATAAAACATTACATTAGATTGCTGTGCTCGTAACTCTCTCCCTGGTCCAGCCCCAGTTCAGTTGAAGGGCGCATGCCGCTTGCTCACCAACTGCATTCTCCTGAGGTGCATTCCTGTAGAGTGTCTGATGGCCTGTCCCCAGAACTTCCTGGGAACTTGGTGCTCAGTCCTAGAGGCTCCATCATACTTATACCAACCCTTCTGAAAAAAATAATTTGGTGATATTATGACCTTCCATCAGGAGGTATAAAATGTCTGGTTATCTTCATTTTCTCTACGTTAATTAAAAAATTAAATGGATACATTAAAAACTATACATTTTAAAGGTGTGCCACATAAAGCTTTGATACGGATACACACTGTGTTAAACATGGTTAACACAGGTTAAACATGTCCATTTCCTGAAATGTTGATCATATCCTTGTGGTGAAGACCTTCACTGTCCTTTCTTCTAGCTTTTTTTGTTTGTTTGTTTGTCTTTTCAAGACAGGATCTCCCTGTAGTCCCAGCTGTCCTGGAACTCATTATGTAGACCAGGCTGGCCTTGAACTCACAGAGATCTGCCTGCTTCTGCCTCCCAAGTGCTAGGATTAAAGGCGTGTGCCACCACACCCAGCTCTTCTAGCTTTTGAAATGTGCACCATATGGTCATTGTACGCAGCACCCACTGCGCAACGTTGCTCCAGAGCCTCTTGCTGCTGTCTCCCTGGCTTAGTGCTCACCAACCTCTCCCATCCACCCCATTCCCCTGCTTCAGGTAGCCAGTGCTCTGCTCTCAAGTTTTATGAGATCAGTTGCCTTGGGATTGCATATGGGAGTGCAATCATCAGTACGTGTCCCTCTGTGCCCAGTTCTACCCATGTTGCTTCAAATTATAGGAACTCTTTTTATGACTGAAGAGTGTTTTGTGCTGTATATGTATCACATTTAAACAATTATTTTATATGTATATGAGTATTTTGCCTGCATGTATGTAAGTGCACATGTGTTGTGTGAGGCCCATGGAACCTAGAAGAGGGCGTCAGACCCTGTCTCAAAAAGACCCAAAAAAACAAACAAACAAACAAACAAACATGCAGCAAGATAAACTTGAAAATATTTTGTAAAAAATCATAAATATGAGATCAGCCTGCAGATGCAAATTTTACCATCATTATTATTATTATTAAAATAATTCTTGACCCATACCCAAGAGCATTTGGGGAACACTAATTAGGCTTGATAGACCATTGGAAAAGGAAAGCTAGCCAGGCGTGGTGGCGCATGTCTTTAGTCCTAGCACTTGTGAGGCAGAGGCAGGCGGATCTTTGTGAGTTCCAAACCAGCCTGGTCTACAGAGCGAGTTCCAGGACAGCTTGGGCTATAGGGAGACCCTGTCTTGAAAAGACCAAAAAAGGGCTGGAGAGATGGCCTAGCGGTTAAGAGCACCGACTGCTCTTACAGAGGACCCGGGTTCGATCCCCAGCACCCACATGGCAGCTGAGAACCGTCTGAAACTCCAATTCCAGGAGAACTCCAGTTCCAGGGGAATCCGAGACCCTCTTCTGACCTCCGCGGCATTGCACGACACAGGTGCACAAACATGCATGCAGACAGTACATTCATACACATACAGAAATAAATAATATAAAAAAAATTAAAAAAAAAAAAAGGAAAGCTATAATAGCAGACCTGAGGTGGAGGAAGGGGAGCAGGGAGGTTGGAAAGGTGGGAGGGAGGTGTCTGAATGTGATTGAGACACAGGGCTGAAACTCCTAAAGAAACAACAAAAGTGTTTTTAAGCTAAAAAAAGAAAATAATCTGAGAAAAATAAAAGGCCATGATGAAACTTGTGTAGAAGGCCGTTGCTCTCAATTTGGTATGAATAATGTTGACCTGGAAGGTCTAGTACAGTTACAAGGCAAGAAAGAACATATGTAAATACAGGAAAGATAAATTAAAATACTAAAATTTACAAATGGTATTCTTTTAATTTTTATTTTATGTATTTTATTTTATGCCTATATTGCCTGCATGTATGTAAGTGCACTCGTGCTGTACGGTGCCCACAGAGGGTAGAAGAGGGCATCGGATCCCCTAGAACTAGAGTTAAAGACAGTTGTTAGCTGCCATGTGGGTGCTGGGATTCAAACCTGGGTTGTTTGCGAGAACAGCCAATGTGACTAGGCCATCTCTCCAGCCCTACAAGTAGTATTCTATTTAAATAGAAAGCTCTGTGGAATCTGCAAAGTATTACTCAAATTAATGAGTAAATTTACCGCCATTACATCGTGTGAGGTGAGCTTACAAAAATTAATTGTGGGGGCTAAAGAGATGGCTCAGCGGTTAAGAGCACTGGCTGCTCTTGCAGAAGACCAGGGTTTGAATCCCAGAACACACATGGAGGCTGGCAACTCCAGTTCCAGGGGAATCCGATGCCCTCTTCTAACCTTGTCAGGCATTGCATAACATGGGCGCACTTACGCACATGCAGGCAATACATTCATATACATAAAATAAAAATGATAAATAAAATAAATAAATAAAAATCAATTGTGTTTTGCTATGCCAGAAAAACAATTCAAAAATGAAAATTTAAAACATCACTCATCCAGTCATCCTAAAATACAAAATACCACAAATGTACCTAAGAAGATTAGTGTAAACATACCGCAGAATATGGATAACAGAAAGTAAAGATCTAGCCGGGCATGGTGGCACATGCCTTTAATCCCAGCACTCGGGAGGTAGAGGTGGGTGGATCTCTGTGAGTTCAAGGCCAGCCTGGTCTACAGAGCGAGCTCCAGGACAGCTGGTACTAAAAGTGAGACCCTGCCTCAAAAAATACCAAAAAAAAAAAAAAAAGGAAAAAACAGAAAGTAAAGATCTAAATAAAGGAAGCCACACACTTGGGATGGAAGACAATGCAGTAAGAGTACCCCTGCTTCCCCAGATGAACAAGGACTCCAACACAACTCCAGAAGGGGCCGCAAGGTGTCTGAAGGGGTTGGGGTCCTTCCTGACAAGTCTGAGGGTCTGTGTTGGATCCCAGAACCCACAGGAAGAATGAGAGACCTGACTCCCACATGCACCCCTAATGTGTGCCAACACATATCTACGCATTAAACACATAAATTAAAAAAATTTAATCCCAGCAAGCTTTTCTGAAGTAGACAAGAGCTGGAGAGGAGGCATGAGTTCAAGGCCAGCCTGGAGCTAAGAAGACTGTCGAAGACAAAAACAAAAATGAAAATAACCCCCTACAATTTACATGAGAATTAGAGGGTTTATAACGGCTAAAAGAAGCTTGCAACCTGGGGCTGGAGAGATGACCTAGTGGTTAAGAGCTCCAACTGCTCTTGCAGAGGACCCAGGTTCGATCCCCAGCACCCACGTGGTGGCTGAGAACCATCTTTAACTCCAGTTCCAGGGGAATCCGACACCCCTCTTCTGACCTCTGCATGCATTGCACGTCATGGGTGCACAAACCTACATGCAGACAGTACATTCGTACACATAAAAAAAAATTTTTTTAAATTAAAAAATTAAAAATAAACAAAGAAGCTTGCAACGGAAGAGCAAGCTTTAGGAACTGACACTCAGTACAAACAAACAGAATGAAAGAATGGACACAGATTCAGAATGTGGGCCTGAGTGTATGCTCTAATGAGTTTCAACCAAAACTGCCCATTGGAGGTGGATGCCCTTTTAGACAAATCATGTTGGAACAATTAGCTATCTATACAAGGAAATACTAAATCTAGCCCACACCTCATTCCAAATGCAATGTTAAACTGGTACCACTTGTGGCTGGAGAAATGGCTCAGCAGTTAAGAACACTGACTGTTCCTTCATGCAGAGGACCCAGGTTCAATTCCCAGCATCCACATGGTGGCTAACAATGGTCGATAACTCCAGTTCTAGGGGAATCTGACACCCTTTTCTGCAGGCATTGCATGACACAGGTGCAGTTACATGCATAAAATAAAAATAATAAATAAAATGTTTAAATTATTCTGAAAACTGGTATAGCTCATGGACTTATATGAAAATCTATAATTATAAACTCTCTAGAAGAAAACAATACTTTGAGAACTTTGAAGTAAGCTAAGTATTTTTGCACATAAAATAACCATAAAAGAAAAGGAGACTGGGCATGGTGGTACACATCTGTAATCCCAGCACTCGGGAAGCAGAGGCAGGCAGATTTCTGTGAGTTTAAGGCCAGTCTAGTCTACAAAGTGAGTTCCAGAAGAGTTCCAGAACAGCTAGGGGTACAGGGAGACCCTGTCTCAAAAAACAAAACAAAACAAAAAGTAGAAAAGAAAAAAGAAAAGAGAAGAAAAGAGAAAAGAGAAGAGCACCACTGAGTAGATGTGGAATGGAGACTTCCTCCTGACCAGGCTGCAGGCCCAGCTGGATGCTGTCAACACTGCATGTCACTCAAAAACCCAAAGCAACCCTGAGAATAACGTGGGCCTCATCCCACTGGCCAATGACTGTGAAGTGCTGACCACACACACTCCCAGCACCGGCTGCATCCTCTCCAAGCTCCACCCTGTCCAACCCAAGGGCAAGATCACCTTCTGCTCTAGCATCTGTGGGGCCCTTTTGGGGCAAGCACTGGCAAGGTAAAACATCACAAGCTGCACACACATCACCTTTGTGGGAAGCCCTGAGAACAATGAGAAGGATCTGGTGAAACTAACCTAACGCCTCAAGAAAGAAAAAGTGAATGTTGACAGTATTAATTTTGGGGAAGAGAGGTGAACACAAAGAAGCTGACGGCCTTCGTGAACACACTGAATGGAAAAGATGGAACTGGCTCACGTTTAGTGACTGTGCCTCCTTGGGCCCAGCCTGGCTGATGTGCTCATCAGTTCTCCTATTCTGGCTGGTGAGGTCTTAGTGTTAGGGACTCGGCCCTGCTGAAGATGACCATCAGCCGACAGGAGTTTGGCCATGCTGGGCTTCCTGACCCAAGAAGCATGACTGAGAAGAGCAGATTGCCCATGCCGTGCAGATGTCTCTACCTGGAGCAGAGTTTGCTCAGCCCTGGCTGCATCAGAGCCAGCCAAGGAGGAAGATGATGACGATGTGATTCAGGACCCTGAGTCCTTGCAGAGTGGCCTAGAGAACCTTCCAGGTGTGGATCCCAACAACGAGGCCATTGGAAATGCCATGGGCTCTTTGACCTGCTGGCAAGAAGGACCGGGAAGAGGAAGAGAAGAAGTGAGACTGGAGGGCAAGGGTAGCTGGGATTGCCCAGGGGACCGAGTACAATGGGGTTGGATATACACTGAGATATACACTGAGGTATGTGAGCTGCAGCCTGCACAATTGAATAAAGCTTAGCAAATTAAAAAAAAAAATCCTCTAGTGACTGCATCCCCAGAGACGCAGCAATTTGAACAGCTATTGACACACGAAGCTACTTTCCAAGCACGACATATGATTCGGCCTGAGGAACATGAAGGCACTTTAGAGTTGATTGAGTTCAACCTCCTGCTCGTGCAGAAATGGCCACTGTAATCATTTTGATCGTTATTCATGTCGCTTCCACTTCAACTCATATTTTTCTGGCATCTTGTGAATTCCTGTCTCCTGAAGATACAAATATCTGGTGACAAAGCCCGGAGAGCCGATCAGACAGAAGAGAGGGGCTGTCCTTTCATTTCCCCAGATTGTGTGGATGAATACTTGTTTGAATTACTTGAGAAACTCAGAATCTCATATCAGAAGAACCAGGCTTTGTTTGGGAGGTGAGACGGGTCTGTGACAGGTGCAGATAAACAATGAAAGGAGAAATGAAGGCGACCTTGTAAACCTGTGCACACAAGGCTGTCGTAGATGGCCTTAACATTTACTTATTTATCTCTTTACTTATATGACGCGTGCACGTGTACATAAATACAGGTGCATGTATGTCACCTCATGTGTGCACCCTCCACCTAGTTCTTGAGAGGGTCTTTGTTTGGTTTGTTCCTGCAGCAAACAGCAGGCTAGCTAGTCAGCGAGCTGCGAGGACCCTCCTGTCTCTGACTCTCATCTCCTCATAGGAGTTCTGGGATCACCAACGATTTTACCCAGGTTCTGGGATTTGAACTCAGGACCTCGTGGCAAGCAAGTTTACTCACTTAGCCAGCTCCCCAGCCCTGACTTTTATTTATTTTTTTTAACATTTCATAAATTTGCATGTCATCCTTGTACAAGAGCCATACTAGACTTTTCTGTATTGATCCAATTATAGTATATGTGCTGCCTAAGCAAGCACCACTGATTGATTGATTGGTTGACTCGATTGATTGATTTTTTTTTTTTTTTTTTTTTTTTTTTTTTTGAGACAGGGTCTCCCTGTAGCCTCAGCTGTCCTGGAACTCACTCTGTAAAACCAGGCTGGCCTTAAACTCACAAAGATCTGCCTGCCTCTGCCTCCTGAGTGGTGGAATTAAAGGCATGCACCACTATGCCCAGCACCTTTATTTTTTTTTAATAAAATTTTCCAATGGCTTATGATTTCTTGCCTTTAGGCTGGAAAATACAACCTGTCACTAAAGGTTCATTCCTAAGGAGAGTGCATGTGGGGAGTGGGGAGGGGTCTGTATGGTAATGATTCATTTTACATATGCATGAAATTGTCAAAGAATAATAGAGATTCTTTTTTTTTTTGGTCTTTTCTTTTCTTTCTTTTTTCTTTTCTTTTCTTTTTTTTTTTTTTTTTTTTTTTTTTTGGTCTTTTCGAGACAGGGTCTCCCTATCGTCCCAGCTGTCCTGAAACTTGCTCTGTAGACCAGGCTGGGCTTGAACTTACAAAGATCTGCCTGCCTCTGCCTCCCAAGTGCTAGGATTAAAGGCGCACGCCACCATGCCCAGCATAAAGAGATATTTTTAAAGGTTCATTCCCTTTTTAAAAACATGGTCTCATGTAGCCCAGGTTGGCCTGGAACTCACTCTGCAGCTCATGATGACTTTGAACACCTGACCCTCTTGCCTCTCTCTCCCAGGTTCTGGACATACAGGTGTCTGGCACTATGCCTGACATTCTCATCTCCTCCAAGAAAATCTTCATGAGGAAATGAGAGAAAAACATAGCAGTAATTCCCTATACAGTAAAATTGCTCAATGTTGGCAGGCGTGGTGGTGCATACCTTTAATCTCAGCACTTGGGAGGCAGAGGCAGGTGGGTCTCTGTGGGTTCAAGGCCAGCCTGGTCTCCCTCTAGCTGGGGCTAGAGAGAGACCCTGTCTCAAAAAGACCCCCCCAAAAGAAGTATTTGATGCTATTTCCTATTATTTTTGTTGGCATAATATAAATAAGAGTATTACATATTTTTAAAAGACATCATTGAGAAGATGAATAGCCAGGCTATAGATTGGTAAGAAATATTGCTAAACATATATGATGTAAATAATTGGTTCTAGGACTATGAAGAACCTCAATTCAATAGGTTTTTTTGGGGGGAAGGGGCTTTTTGAGACAGGGTCTCCCTGTAGCCCCAGCTGTCCTGGAACTTACTTTGTAAGACCAGGCTGGCCTTGAACTCACAAAGATCCACCTGCCTCTGCCTCCCAAGTGCTAGGATTAAATCACTTCAATAGTTTCATTTTTTTTTAATTTTATTTATTTATGTATGTGTATGAATGTACTGTCTGCATGCAAGTTTGTGCACCCGTGTCGTGCAATGCTGGTCAGAAGAGGGTGTCGGATTCCCCTGGAACTGGAGTTCTCCTGGAATTGGAGTTTCAGACGGTTCTCTGCCACCATATGGGTGCTGGGGATTGAACCCAGGTCCTCTGCAAGAGCAGTCGGTGCTCTTAACCGCTAGGCTATCTCTCCAGCCCATAATTTTAAGGATGGCAATCTAATTTTTAAAATAGGCCACAGGTTTGAATAGACACTTGGCTCAGGAAGTGTACAAATGGTCAAAAGGCAGCCAAGTGAGGGCTCCACGCCACCTAGTCATCACAGAACCTGGAGTGACGCCATGAACACCGGTCCAAACTGAAAATGTGGACAATACCAAACACCAGAGAGGTCCTGACGCAACTGGATTTCTTATGCATTCTTGGTGAATGTGTAAGAATCCACGTGATTTTTTTTTTGTGTGTGCTCTTTGTTTGAGACATTGTCTCTCTGTAGCCCCAGAAGGCTTGGAACTTGCTATATAGCTCAGGCTGCCCTCAGTCTCATAGAGATTCATTTGCTTCTGTCTCCCAAGTGCTGGAATTAAAGGTGCGTGCTACCGTGGCTGGCATGCAACTGTTTTGTTTTTTAGAAAATAAATGGTTAGCTTCTTGATTTCCTTTGTTTATGGTACATGGGGACTAAACCCAAGAACCCAAGGCCTTGGGGGCTGCTAGACAAATGATCTATAGTTCCAGCTCTGATAGTCTCATAAAATTAACATCCACTTTCTCTCAGATGTGCCAATTTACATATCTGTAGAAGGATTTGTATGTAGATGAATGTTATGGAAAAGAATCCAAGTGTCTTCAGACACAAGAGGGACAGGCTCCATGAAGTTGTGGGATGTGCAAACAATGGAACTCTGCAGCAGTGGAAAGAATAGACTATTGATACACTAAGGACCTGGATGTAACTTTAGAATGAGCCAAACAAATCTAAGATGGAAAAACCTGAGCAGCTGCTTCCCTGGGGTGGTCGAGTGGAGCCCGGCTGGGGAGGGGCAAGAATGTTCCTGTGCTGAGCTGAATGGCTACACTGGAACAGTTGCCAAAGCTAGCCCCACAGACCCTTGACAATTTTAGCATACAAAAATCATTCCACAATAAGAAATAGCTGCAATGACGATTAAAGAAAGAATGAATTTTCCCGGGCATGATAGCGCTTGCCTTCAATCCCAGCACTCCAGAGGCAGAGGTGGGGGCGGGGATGGGGGATCTCTGTGAGTTCAAAGCCAGCCTGGCCTACATAGTGAGTACCAGGACAGCTGGGGCTACGGGGAGACCCTGTCTCAAAAAGGCAAAAAAGAGCTGGGCGTGGGGCGCACGCCTTTGATCCTAGCACTTGGGAGGCAGAGGCAGGTGGATCTTTGTGAGTTCAAGGCCAGCCTTGGTCTACAGAGTGAATTCCAGGACAGCTGGGGCTACAGGGAGACCCCGTCTCGAAAAGTAAAAAAAAAAAAAAAAAAAAAAAAAAAAAAAGGCAAAAAAGAAAAGAAAGAAAAGAAAAAAGAAAAAGGAATAATAAATTTAGAATTAGACACAAACACAGAGGACAAGTTAATTTATTTCAAACAAGTACATTTAGTGAATTGTTTAATAATTATACTGAGGAGACTGGTGAATAATTCCATGGGTAAGATGCTTGACACCTGATGATGCAAGCCTGAGGCTTAGATTTCATCCTGGGAACTCAGAAATGTGGAAGGAGAGAACCCACGCCACACACACACACACGGTGCATACACACATCATATAGACATAACAATACTTTTTTTTTTTTTTTTTTTTTTGGTCTTTTCGAGACAGGGTCTCCCTGTAGCCCCAGCTGTCCTGGTACTCACTATGTAGACCAGGCTAGCCTTGAACTCACAAAAGATCCGCCTGCCTCTGCCTCCCGAGTGCTAGGATTAAAGGCGTGCGCCACCACACCCGGCAACAATACATTAAAAAAATTTTTTTTATTTATTTTTGTATGTGTACGATTGTACTGTCTGCTTGTAGGTTTGTGTGCCCATGTCGTGCAATGCTGCAGAGGTCAGAAGAGGGCGTTGGATTCCCCTGGAATTGGAGTTAAAGATGGTTCTCAGCCGCCATGTGGGTGCTTGGGATCAAACCCAGGTCCTCTGCAAGAGCAGTTGGTGCTCTTAACTGCTAGGCTATCCATCTCTCCAGCCACAACAATACATTTTTAAAAATGATTCAAATCCTTAAGAAATTGAAGAGTATAAACACACTAAAATCAACCACCTTCGGTGTGGGGGAAGGGGAGTAGCATAAATAAAAATGAACAAATCAGGATGTAAAATGAGATCACATTTTTTTCTTCAAGATTAGTAACCCAAGAGGAAAATTGGGCAGATGGCTCACAGAAAATACATGCAAATGGCTTGCAAACATACAAGAAAGATGTGCACATGAAACTAAAGGCAGAGAAAGGCCAATAACAACATGGAGTTCCTGTTCTCCCAATTAGACGCCATGGGCCCCGTGTTTGGTGATCTTCCGTGCTAGGAAAGGGCAGAACTCTCCAGCTCTGTTCTTGGGAATATAAATTGATGGGCTCTTGGAAGACATCCAGAGATATCTATCAAATACAAAACTGCCCTCACCCAGGACCCAGGCATTCAGCTTCTAGGTATTAATCCAGCAGAAACACTTCCACATGTCCAGAAAGACAAATGGCAGAGATAGAGGTCAGCCTTGTTCACGGCGGCCATCAGGAGAAGGCTGGCTAAAAAATGGCCCCGTCTGGACTTAATGGGACTCCTCAGGATTGCTGGAAGTGCACGGGAGTAGTTTAGGGATTCCCCAGAACCCACACTCTGGAGCCAGATGCCCGAGTCCTGTCCAGTACTGACTATGAGACCTTGGGCCAGTTACTGCCTGTGTCTTTGGTTGTCTTACCTCTCAGATGGGATTGGTGATGACATGGAGAGTAAAAACAGTAGAACAACAATAGCAACATTAATGCCACACCTTGCCATTAGGATGAAATGAGCAGGTCAGGTGTTTAGATCAGTACTGGGCGTGTGGAGAGGAGACAATGCTTACTGCTGATCTGAAACATCTCCAAAACACGGAAGTATTTAAAAGCAAGATCCAAGTGCCATTGCATAAAACTGGGTGCACTGAAATGCCACACTAAATACGTACATTTACGGGGTGACTAAAAGTAATAAAATTGGACAGTTCACAGAGTTATGGTTGCATATACGTACACTGCCTCTAGAAGGGATGCTCTGCTCACTACAGATTAGCTGGGTGTGGTATTCATTTGTGGCTCCAGTCCTGGGGAGGCTGAGGCAGGAGGATCAAGAGTTCAAGGCCAGCCTAGGTTATATAGACACCTTGTCTCAAAAACAAAAACAACAACAACAACAACAAAAAACAAGCAAAAAGCAATGGAAAAGAAACTAAAATTTATATCTGAGGAATGATCGTGGATAGGAGTAACTTTTATTTTATGCAGTTAAATACGAGTTTTTACAAAGGATATGCTTTATCTATTTCAAAATTGTAAAATTTAAAGAAAGTATATTCTGATTTGGGGGTTTTTGGTTTTGTTTGTTTGGCTTCTTTTTTTTTTTTTTTTTTTTTTTTTTTTCATTTGGTCTTTTCCAGACAGGGTCTCCCTGTAGCCCAGCTGTCCTGGAACTCGCTCTGTAGAGCAGGCTGGCCTTGAACTCAAAGATCCACCTGCCTCTGTCTCCTGAGTGCTAGGATTAAAGGTGTGCGCCACCACGCCCGGCTTGTTTGGCTTTTTTGAGACATGATCTCTCTGTAGTTCCAGCTGGCCTGGAACTCACTCTGTAAACCAGTCTGGCCTTGAACTCACAGAGATCCTCCTGCCTCTGCCTCCTGAGTGCTGGGATTAAAAGTGTGCGCCACCATAAAAAGGTGTGGGCCACGCAGCAGGGAGGACTCAGCGTGGTGCGGGTGGCAGGGCCTCTGCACCAGGCCAGACTAAAAGTGTGCTCTTGGCACAGCTTTCTTCACACTTACAAGTTAGAGCCAGCAGTCAAGGAGGGCAGAGGAGGAGGCGGCATTTGACCAGGGCCTGGGCGTGGTTAGGCAGTGCTTTTGTCCTGCACAGTTCTGAGCAGTGTCAGTCATAACGCGGACTCTGTTCCTGGGCTCCTGAAGTGGTCTAGCTAGCAACCTGCCCAGCTGTGGGTAGCAGCTCTGGCTTCTTAACATCGAAGGAAAGGTGTGTCAGTGAGATCTTGGTGTGTAACACTGCCAAATGTAGCAGTTGGTTTAAAACAATAAAGATCACAGGCCTTCAGGGCAGTTCTGATCTCAGTTGTCTTGCTCCCGTCTGACCCAGCTTCTGGGGCAGCTGCCGGGTGCTGGACCACCACAGGCCAGGGTCCCAGGATGCCCTTCTAGCCTGAGCAGGTGTTTTGGTTCCCCGGGGACTGCCTGGTCTAGGCCGGCCTGGGCTGAGATAGCTGGGCCTGTTTCCACAGGTTTCCACCGTCCAGCAGCCTGGCCTGGGGCATTCTCGCAGGGCCCCCAAGCCGCTGCGAAGGCTTCTAAAGCACAGCTCCACGGCTGTCGTCCCTGTCCTGTACTGCATGGCCAGGCCAAGAGGACTGATAGGCCCGGCCCAGTCCAGGGGGTGGTATAGGGTCTGTGAAGTCACTTTACAAAGGGGCAGGCTGGGGCCAAGCGGCAGGGGCCAGTTCTGTAATCCATTTGTCACAGAGAAGTCCTGAAGAGGCTGAAACAGACCCAGTGAGATAAGAAAGGCCACCGGACTGTAAAAGCTTATTGTCTTAAACCAACTGCCTTTATTACACAGCAGAAATGAATCGCCAGGGGCCCCATCCTATGTAATGAGTTCCGGGAGTGGCAGGAAGTTCCCTGAGACCACAGCCTGCTGGGGAAGGCGGTTCCTCATCTCCTGCCTGGCACAATGAGCCAGGGAGATCCACAGTTCCTGCAGGCAGGTGAGAAAGACTGGGCCCAGAGAGGGCAGGCAGGCACTCACAGCCTGTCCCAGTAGACCAGGGGTAGCATCAGACATTTCCTCCTGGGCCAGACGGCCTTGAGAGGAAAGAGAGCCAGAGGGTAGTCTATAGTCTCCTTGAGATGAAGTGGGGCAGGAGGAAGTGGACAGGAATTGAAATGATAGGACCCCCCCCCCCCCGCCCCGCCTTGGCCCCAGCACTCCTGCAGGGCTGTTTACTTATTTCTTGAATTTGAATGATTGTGGGTTTTTTTTTTTTCCCCTTTGAAGCTCCCCCAGGGCTCCCTCTGTATCTTAGGTAGCAAACAGATTCGCAGGTGTTTAATTAGGCTGGGAAATTAGACGGGCAGAGAGGGCCTTGACCAGGATTCTCCGGCTCCCAAGAGGCCCCTCAGGCCTGGAAAACAAGCCAGCACCGGAGAACGGCCTTGTGCCCCGTCCTGGCCCCGGCATCGCCACTACCACCGTGACCTTAGACCAGCACCCCACCCCCACCCCAGGGCCGAGGGTCTGGTCTGCTCCTTAAGGTAGAATGGCAGATCCGAGAGCGACCCAGCATCCACCGATCAACGCCTGCTGTCAGCGGTGGGAGAACCAACAATCCTGTGCTGGGGACATCACTGCCCCCAGGATGGCTGAGGGAGAGGAGGGTGAGAGAGGCTCTGTCTCCTCTTAGAAAGAGTGGAGGTTATGGCTTGACCTGAGCACCAAGATGCACAGGGCGCATGGCACGTGCTCGATTTCCCTGTACTTCAGGGGACAGGGACAGAGGTCAGGAAGGTAAGTGACACCTTACGAAGGAGGCATTGCAGGATGCGGAGGGTGTATATGTGTGTGTATGTGTGTGTGCATGTGCGTTTGTGTGTGCATGTGTGTACGTGCCTCTGTGTGTGTGTGTGTGTGTGTGTGTGTGTGTGTGTGTGTGTGTGTGTGTGTTATACAGGCACCTCTGGCTGCCAGGCTTTTCCCACCAATCTGCTAAGCTTCTGTAGCTAACCTGCCTCAAGCTGCCAGGACTAACCCCCTCCCATCGCCCTGCAGAAGATGCGGGTCCTCCTCAAAGATGCAGCCAATAGAAGCTATGAGGACCATGGGAGCTGAGGGTGTGGTGGCTGGGGTGTGGAGGCCAGGGTGTGGAGGCTGGGGGGTGTGAAGGCTGGGGGATGTGGAGGCCGGGGTGAGGAGACTGGGGGTGTGTGGAGGCCTGGGTGTGGAGGCCAGGGTGTGGAGGCTGGTAAACTTTCATCTAAGGAGGACCTGGGAGATTCCTGCTCAATGCTGTACCCCTAGAGAGCTCTGGGCCTGTTACCCACAATTCCTCCTCCCCTCCTGCCTACTGAGGCATCCTGTGAACTCCTGATTAGGGTTGGCGAAAGCCGGCCCTGCAAAGCAGAATTCCCACCCATCTGCCTGCTAATCTCTCTGGTGGCATTTGGTTAATACTTTCCTTCAATCAATTTGCTATTCTGCAAAAAGCTTCTTACAAAAAATCTGAGCCTGTGAGTTTTTCTTTTTTTTAATAAACTTTCCATTTTGAAACAGTTTTAGCTTAACGGAAATATGATGACAACAGTTCAGAAATAGACTCACTTCTTAAATTTTATTTTACTTTATTTATTATTATTATTATTTGGTCTTTTCAAGACAGGGTCTCCCTGTAGCCCCAGCTGTCCTGGAACTCACTTTGTAGACCAGGCTGGCCCTGAATTCACAGAGATCCACCTGCTTCTGCCTCCCAGATGCTAGGATGAAAGGCATGAGCCACCACGCCCAGCATTAAATTTTATTTTAAAAGGAAGAGCTTTATGGGGCTGGAGAGATGGCCTAGCGGTTAAGAGCACCGACTGCTCTTGCAGAGGACCTGGGTTCAATCCCCAGCACCCACATGGCGGCTGAGAACCGTCTTTAACTCCAATTCCAGGGGAATCCAACGCCCTCTTCTGACCTCCGCACCATTGCACGACACGGGTGCACAGACCTACATGCAGACAGTACACTCATACACATACAAAATAATAAAATTTAAAAAAAAAGAAAAAAAAGGAAGAGCTTTATTATTTCTGCACAAATACACTTTAGTATTAAAAATGAACACTGAGAACAAAGCCATGTTATTAAATTTTTTATACTGAAATAAAAACAATTAAAAAATTCACAGCTCAGTACCACCTAGTAAATGTGATTGATTTGCCAAAATGCAGTTGATGCAGTGCAAAGTTGGCTGTGCATGTGCATGCACATGTGTGTGTGCACATGTATGCGTGTGTGTGAATGTGGGGGGGTTCAAGCTCAGTTCAAGGCCAGGCCAGCCTGGTCGCCAGAGTGAGTTCCAGGCCAGCCAGGGCTATAGTGAAACCCTCAGCAGCTCACTGAGGAAAGGGCCAACCACAGCACAGCTGCAGTTTATGGAACACTTGCCCAAGTGGGATGCTATTTTGCTGACTCCTGGAAATTGGCCCATCACAGCCTCTGGAAGATGAGGTAGTGGGTGCTATCTCCTCTGTTTAGTGGAAGAAATTGAGGCAATAGGTTAAGAAAGTGGCTTGGGGCTGCAGAGATGGCTCAGTGGCTCTTGCAGAGGACCCAGGTTTGATTTCCAGCACCCACATGGCGGCTAAGAACCATCTTTAAGCCAGGCACGGTGGTGCATGCCTTTAATCCTAGCACTTGGGAGCCAGAGGCAGGCGGATCTTTGTCAGTTCAAGGCCAGGCCAGCCTGGTCTACATAGCAAGCTCCAGGCCAGTTGGGGCTATAGCGAAACCCTGTCTCAAAAAGAAAGAGAGAGAGAGAGAGAGAGAGAGAGAGAGAGAGAGAGAGAGAGAGAAAAGAAAAGAGGCTCAGGCTGGATGTGTGCATGCCTTTAATCCCAGCACTCCGGAGACCAAGACAAGCAGATCTCTGTGAGCTCAAGTCAAGGCCAGCCTGGTCTACATAGCAAGCTCCACACCAGCTGGGGCTAAGGGAGACCCTTTCTCAAAACGACAAGAAAGGAAGGGAGGGAGGGAGGGAGGGAGGGAGGGAGGGAGGGAGGGAGGGAGGGAGAAAGAAAGAAGGGAAGGGGAGGGGAGGGGAGGAAGGGAAAGAAGGAAGGAAGAAAGGTTCAAGGCCACAGGCAGGAGCTACCCCAAAGCACCAGGCCCCAAGACTGCACTTTAACCACTGAGCTCTGTTACCAAGAGGAGACAAAAGGAGAGGCTGTATTTATTTAATTATTTATTTTTATTTCTTTTTTTTATGTGTATGAGTGTACTGTCTGCATGTAGGTTGGTGCACCTGTGTCGTGCAGTGCCTCGGAGGTCAGAAGAGGGTCTTGCATTCCCCTGGAACTGGAGTTAAAGACGGTTCTCAGCCACCATGTGGGTGCTGTGAATCAAACCCTGGTCCTCTGCAAGAGCAGTCTGTGCTCTTAACTGCTAGGCCATCTTTGCAGCCCCAGAAGGAGGGGCTGTCTTTAAAGACAAATTCAAGACTGTGGTGTGGCTCTGGGGCAGGCACTTGCCCAGTACACAAGGCTCGAGGGGCATGAGTCCCTGGCTTCCGTGCCCTACACTGGGCAGGGTTATTTTCCCCCAACTGTCTTGAAAGGGTCTCAATTACATAGAAAAGCTGAGAACTCAAAGATGAACTCTTTACATACAGCCTTCTCCAGTTACTGACATTGTTTTCCTGTGTATGCACATTCTATTTTGAATTGAAATAAACAATACCTTTCCCCCAAGAGTCCTTGGCAATAATACCTGGTTTGGTATGCTTATTTTTTCTAATAAATAAATTTTAAATTGAATGCATCACCATGAAGATAAGATGTTCGCAAACCTCAATACCTGCTCTCACCCCAGTCCACACATTGTGGAATTCAGGCCCTTAAAAGAGAGAGAGAGGGGTCTCCTGGCAGAGCTTCAAGCCACACAACCCCCCAGCACATGATCCTGTGTCCCTAGACATGGGAGCTGTGGCACCCTGAACCTGGCATCTTCCTAGGAGTTCAAAGCCCCCTCCAGCAACGCACCCCCACTCCTTCCCTTCCTCATGTCCCTCTGGCCTCTGCACTTATGTCTCCTCTTGCAGGATCTTCAGCATCCTACTCTGCTTAATTTTTCTTCCAAGTGCTTGTACCTATAACACTGTTTCTTGCTGTCATCCTACAAGGTCCAGAACCCAGACAAGCTAAGTGAATGATCCTGGAGAAAGCAGGTGGCTGTTTACACTCAGACCCTGGGCTTGGCCCTATCATCAGGGCCCTTCAGCCTCTACTTGCCTGCCCCTGCCTTGAGAAACTGTCTCTCTGTCCCTAAAAGCTGACTACACCTCAGGTTTTAGATGATAGATAGATGATAGATAGATAGATAATAGATTAATAGATAGATGATAGAGATAGATAATAGATCAATAGATAGATGATATAGATGATATAGATGATGATATAGGTAATAGATTGATAGATAAATCAATAGATAGATGATATAGATGATAGATTAGCTGATAGATGATATAGGTAATAGATTGATAGATAATAGATCAATAGATAGATGAGATAGATGACAGATTAGAAGATAGATGTGACATTTTATTTTATTTATTTATTTATTTATTTATTTATTTATTTATTTATTGGTCTTTTCGAGACAGGGTCTCCCTGTAGCCCCAGCTGTCCTAGAACTCACTCTGTAGACCAGGCTGGCCTTGAACTCACAAAGATCTGCCTGCCTCTGCCTCCTGAGTGCTAGGATTAAAGGCGTGCGCCACCACGCCCGGCCAGATGTGACTTTTTAAAAAATGTTCTTGTAGCCGGGCATGGTGGTGCACACCTTTAATCCTAGCACTCGGGAGGCAGAGGCAGGTAGATCTTTGTGAGTTCAAGGCCAGCTGGGGCTACAGGGAGACTCTGTCTCAAAAAAGACAAAAAGAAAAAGTTCTTCTAGGCCAGCCTAGTCTACAGAGCAAGCTCCAGGCCAGTTGGGACTAAAGGGAGACCCTGTCTCAAAAAAAAAAAAGTTCTTCTATGGGGGCTGAAGAGAGAGTTTAGCAGTTAAGAGCACTGGCTGTTCTTGCAGAGGACCTGGGTTTGATTCCTAACACCTACAGGGTAGCTAACAACCATCCAAAATTCCAGTTCCAGGGGATCCAGTGCCCTCTTCTGACCTCTGCAAGCACTGCATGACACAAGTGCACCTACTTACAGGTAATACACATAAAATAAAAACAATAAATTTAAAATAATAAATAATTTAAATGCCCTTTTAAAACTACATGTACATTTATTTAATGTGGGGCTTAATATCTCAGTTGGTTAGAGCAAGACTAAGCCTGCAGCCCTGCTTCGAAGATCGGGCAAAAGCGTCACATTCCTGCTCTATCTTGGTTTCACTAACCTGGTGGAGCTGATGGTGGCTTGCGAAAACATTAGACACTGGGAAATTCCCATGCACCTTCTCTCTCCCCCTATTCTCGCCTCAAAAGCCTGCTAAATGTTGTTATATAAGATCTTAAACTCCTGCAAATAAACGAGTTTTGGTCCGGTTTACCTCCGAGTCCTTCCCTTCTCCCCTCCCCCACATGTGGTCCTGGTGCATAAGTGGCTCAGTGTAAGAGCGAGGCCGCTTTTTGCGGGGCTGGGAGGCTAGTGCCAGCATCTCTAGCGGACACCTGGGAACCCACTGTCCCACAATTTAAAATACAACTCCCTGGGGAAGGGTTAGTGCTCCTGCCCCTCACAGGTGCCTACCAGGGACTCAAGGATGGAAGACACCCTGCCCTCCCATGTGCAAATTTCTAAGCAATAGGCCACTTTGACCACAGGTTCTGGGTCCAAGGTGCCCCCACATGTTGGCAGCCTCAAGATGAGGCAGTGCAAAGGGCCCCAGCTGAGTGCTAGCAGCTGTGTGGCCACAGGCCTCACCTTTCATGAGCTTGTGTGAAGCCAGGGACAAGGAGCTATTCTGGGTCAACTTCCCAAGCCCCAGTGACCATTCCTAAATGCCAGCTGAACCATCCCACCCCAGAGACCTCAGGAAAATCAACAACAGAGAATCCCCCAGGCAGAAATGGGGGGAGCCAGGCCAGGGACCCCACAGTGGCCTCATTCTGAGTTGTCACTGGGATGCATGAAATGAAATTGAGAAATGACATCAGAGAGCACCACGGCAACCTGGCTGCAGATTGCACTCCTGGACACATAGTGGGGGGCGTCCCTTGGAAGGCCTGCACCTAGACATCTATCTACCTGTCTGTCTCCTAAGGTCTGCCCACAAAGCCTTTGCTTACACATGTTCTGACTTGAAGTGATCTCTTTGACTGGCTCTAGCCACAGTGAGCTGTGAGCTGCTCCTTCAGCTGTGGTAGACCCTGACCCAGGGGCAAATAAAGGGCTTTGTGGGGACCAATAGTTCCTGGTAGTTCTGGGGATGGTCTTAGCATGTGGGAGACAACAGAAGAACCAGGAGTTCAAAAATCATCCTTAGCTACATAGCAAATTTGAGACTAGCCTGGGCTTTCAAATTCTTGATGGTGAGTTGCCTAGGCTAGGAGTCTGTTCAGCCTGGAATGAGGCTGCCTCTTGCCCCCTGCCACTATCTGGTGTCCAGTGGGTCAGGAATGGGTGAGCTCCCAGTTTTCATCAGGAATCCTATGGATGCTGTCAATGCCCAGAATAGTAACTGTCCATCAAGATTAGCATTGGGTTTAGCCCCTTGACTCCCAGGCACACAAGCTTCTCAGCTACTGTAAAACCCAGAGCTGGGCAGGGTGGTTCACTCTGTAATTCCAACACTTGAGAAGCTGAGGCAGGAGGCTCACTGCAAGTTCAAAGGCAACTTGGAACTACATACTGGGAACTATATAACTGGCATATTTTTTTGTGGGTACTGGGGAGTAAATCCAGGGCCTAGTGTGTGCTAGGGAGATGGTCTACCCCTGAGCTACATCCTCAGCCCTGTAAAGTGGCCACAAGCCATGCTCAGCTACTGCGTCTCCGGTCCCCATTTTCTGCTGCATGATATGCTGTTCAAGCCTCTTCAATCTACTGATTTGTTTATTTTCTGCTTCCCCCGCTGACACCGTGCTCCATGAGAAGATGTGTTCCATGGTTGATTTTTCATCCCTGCGTGTACAGCTGTGCCTGCCATATGTGGCCCCAAATACTAAACAGAGAACAAAATAAATGGAAGGGCACACAGCGTGTACAATGGCTCGGTGTGTAAGAGGCCTGGGAAGTAAGAAGGTTCGGACAGAGGCCGGCGTCCTGGTGAGGTCATCAGGTTGGAGGTTAGGTTGTGGGGATGATACCAAGGGTCCAGAATGCTAGGCCAAGGCTTAGAGTATGCCGGGAGCCAGAGGAGTTAAAGGGGGGTGGGAGGGAGGCACAGGAAAGTGGTGTCTAGGCATAGAACATTCTCTGTTTGGGTAGGAAGAATGGTTTCAGGGGCCAGAGTAAGACAGAGCAGCAAGGAAGCTGGCAAGCAGTGAGGAGAGGGAGGAGGCGTCTGATCTGGTGGGCAGTGCTGGGTCAGGGTCGTTCATGGTGGACTCAGGCAAGCAGTGAGGAGAGGGAGGAGGCGTCTGATCTGGTGGGCAGTGCTGGGTCAGGGTCGTTCATGGTGGACTCAGGCAAGCACTGAGGAGGGGGAGGAGGCATCTGATCTGCTGGGCAGTGCTGGGACAAGGTCGTTCCTGGTGGACTCAGGCAAGCAGTGAGGAGGGGGAGGAGGTGTCTGATCTGCTGGGCAGTGCTGGGACAGGGCCATTCCTGGTGGACTCAGGCAAGCACTGAGGAGGAGGAGTAGGCATCTGATCTGCTGGGCAGTGCTGGGACAGGGTCGTTCCTGGTGGACTCAGGCAAGCACTGAGGAGGGGGAGGAGGCATCTGATCTGCTGGGCAGTGCTGGGACAGGGTCGTTCGTGGTGGACTCAGGCAAGCAGTGAGGAGAGGGAGGAGGCGTCTGATCTGGTGGGCAGTGCTGGGTCAGGGTCGTTCATGGTGGACTCAGGCAAGCAGTGAGGAGAGGGAGGAGGCGTCTGATCTGGTGGGCAGTGCTGGGTCAGGGTCGTTCATGGTGGACTCAGGCAAGCACTGAGGAGGGGGAGGAGGCATCTGATCTGCTGGGCAGTGCTGGGACAAGGTCGTTCCTGGTGGACTCAGGCAAGCAGTGAGGAGGGGGAGGAGGTGTCTGATCTGCTGGGCAGTGCTGGGACAGGGCCATTCCTGGTGGACTCAGGCAAGCACTGAGGAGGAGGAGTAGGCATCTGATCTGCTGGGCAGTGCTGGGACAGGGTCGTTCCTGGTGGACTCAGGCAAGCACTGAGGAGGGGGAGTAGGCATCTGATCTGCTGGGCAGTGCTGGGACAGGGTCGTTCGTGGTGGACTCAGGCAAGCAGTGAGGAGGGGGAGGAGGCGTCTGATCTGGTGGGCAGTGCTGGGACAGGGTCGTTCACGGTGGACTCAGGCAAGCAGTGAGGAGGGGGAGGAGGCGACTGATCTGGTGGGCAGTGCTGGGTCAGGGTCGTTTGTGGTAGACTCAGGCAAGCAGTAAAGAGGGGGAGGAGGCGACTGATCTGGTGGGCAGTGCTGGGTCAGGGTCGTTTGTGGTGGACTCAGGCAAGCAGTGAAGAGGGGGAGGAGGCGACTGATCTGGTGGGCAGTGCTGGGTCAGGGTCGTTTGTGGTGGACTCAGGCAAGCAGTGAAGAGGGGGAGGAGGCGTCCGATCTGGTGGGCAGTGCTGGGACACAGTCATTCGCGGTGGACTCAGGCAAGCAGTGAGGAGGGGGAGGAGGCGTCTGATCTGGTGGGCAGTGCTGGGATAGGGTTGTTCCTGGTGGACTCAGGCAAGCACTGAGGAGGGGGAGGAGGCATCTGATCTGCTGGGCAGTACTGGGACAGGGTCGTTCGTGGTGGACTCAGGCAAGCACTGAGGAGAGGGAGGAGGTGTCTGATCTGGTGGGCAGTGCTGGGACAGGTTCGTTCCTGGTGGACTCAGGACGGAGTAGGAAGCTGTGCTGAGCGGCCCCTGAGAGTACCTTCTTCCTGAGAAGCCCCAGGCTGGCCATCTGCCTAGGAAGCTCTACCTCAAAGGGGCTTCCGGGGCTTGGGAGTGGAGGCCCAGGCCTGGCAGGAAGGTGGAGCCAGTGTGCAGCCATCCCATGCCACATGGTGTAGGGGTGCATTAACCTAGTGGAGGAGTTCCCGACAGGAAAGCTAGGTCGGAGAGGTCTAGCCCACGGAGGAAGCAGCTGCACTCATTGGTACCTACCATGTGCTGCATAGTCAATAGATTGTGTGTGTGTGTGTGTGTGTGTGTGTGTGTGTGTGTGTGCATATGCATGCGTGTGTATAGGCCAGAGGTCAACATGAGATTTCTTGGCCACTCTACATATCAAATTTTGAGACAGGATCTCTTACTGAAGCTGGAGGGCACCCATTTATCCAATAAGACCCAGGGGTTCCTGTGTCTCCCCAGTGCTGAGATTACAGATGCACACTGGCCGCTCCTGACTTCACGAAGGTGCTGGGGATTGAACTTGGGTCCTCACGCTTGTACGCCCAGCACTTTACCAACTAAGCCATCTCCCCACCATGCATGCAGTGCCCACAGAGGCAGAAGAGTTGGATCCCCTAGAACTAGAGTCACTGATGGTTTTCATCTGCCATGTGGGTGCTGGGAACCCAGCCCAGGTCCTCTGAAAGAGCAACAGATGGTCCTAACTGCTGAGCCATCTCTCCAGCACCCACCCTCAACAATGGATTTTTTTTATAGGCAAGCAGCTAGGTGCATTTTTACCCTCGATGTGCTGATAGAATCCTAGCCCAGGCCTTTACCAGGTCTGTGGACCAGGGCCTCATCTCCCAGAGCCCTCAAACATTGCTTGGGCAAGATGCAGCCAGCCTAGAAATCAGTTTGTTTTAACCAAGTTGCCTCCAGACATTCAAGGGAGAAAAGGTCAGAAAACGTCCTACCAGAATCCCGATTGTCAGCTTTCCCTGCAAAAATTAGAAGATTAGAAGTTAGAAGTCTCGCTGTGCCCCAGCTCTGTGAGGCAACAACTGGGCACTCTCACCCGGCAGACCAAGCAGCCCCTGGCGTTAAATGAATTCTCTGTCCCACAGTCAACTGGGAGCCCCCAGCCTCTTACCTCAGGTCATTGGGTGGGGTCTGGGTTGCCGGATACAGTAAAATTATATCAGTTCTGCTCTCTGTCCCTCACCTCCCCAAGGACTATGGGGTGGGGGAATCTCGGTGCTTTGTAAACTTTGATGTGCCCGGAAGACATGTATCACTTAACGGGCCTGGCCCTCATCAGTGCTTCTTCTCGCCTCTCCCTCATTTGTTCCGTACTACGACTCTAGGAGACGGAGACCGGACCTTTTCCATGTTTATCTGGCCAGGGAGGCAGTTAACTACCAAAGGGAAAGCACAATGCAGAGCTCCCCACGCAGGTGGCTCACTAAGTGCCTGCCATTCACACCATGTCAGACACTTTCACCAGCTGTGAGCTCATATAGTGGCCGGATGAGGTCACCGAAGCTAGGAGAGGTTGAGAGACCGGCACAGGTCACAGACCATGGGCCGAGAACAAACACATGTCAGAAAGCGGCTCTGATGGCACTCCAAGAGAGTGTCTGTAGCCAATTCTGTAGCCTGCATGCTCTTCCTCCACCCTGTTGGACTACCCAGCAAGTCCTTTCAATTCTTTCCTTTTTTAATTAAAACATTTTATGGGGTATGAATATCTTTCCTGCATGTATGTACGTGTACCCATGTCACACAATGCCTACAGAGGTCAGAAGTGGGCATTGGATTTTCAGGAACTGGAGTTACAGACAGTTGTTAGCAGCCTTGTGGGTGCTGGGAGTTGAACCTTGGTCCTCTGCAAGAGCAGCCAGTGCTCTTAACCAAGGAGCCATCTCTCCAGCCCCGAGTCCTCTCAGTTCTTCTCCTTACAGTCAGGGCCAGAGAGACGGCCTGGCAGAGGGGGCACCTGAGCTTCAAGTCAGACCACCATGGCTGGGGCCAGTGCTGCCCCTCACTAGTTAAATAGTTAGATATTACCCTTTTGACCATCAGCAGTGTTCGTGGGGCACAAGGCACCAGGCTTTCCTGCTACTTCCTTTACTCCTGGACAAAGTGAGAAGCACTCTTCCCCAGACCACAGCGGGGGTGGGGGTGGGGGGGTGGATTCAGACTCCAGCTTCAGATCCCTGCTGGAGACAGCCCAAAGCCTGTGTTCTTGAAATGAAATAATTACTGTGAACCACATATGGTGGCTATGAGGATATAATTAGACAATAAATAATAAAATAGTAGCAAGTGCATCCGCTGCTACTGTGCCGGGTGCTGTTCTAAGCATTTTGAACATATTAGCTCATTTTATCAACACTGTCTGCAGGTAGCACTGCTACTGTTATAAATTAGAAAACAGGGAGATCTCCTGAGCCCAGCAGAAGGAAGAGGGGGAGACAGGTAGGAACTGGGTGCCTCAGCTAGCTGATTGTTGATCCTTTGGTCCTGCTGTCTTTGGCTTGATTGGCCTTTGTGGCTGTGAGGTTGGAGTTATCCTCCCAGCTGGGATTAAAGGTGTGGTCTTTGGCTTGATTGGATCTTGTGGCTGCGGGGGCGGAGTTTTCCTCCCAGCCGGTATTAAAGGCACGCTTGTGTGACTCTTGAGATTTGAGATCTCCTGAGCCCAGCGGAAGGTACACCACCCCCCACCCCCCCCCACCCCCACCAACTGAGATTATGAAGAAGCATCTGAAGGAGGCAAGCAAAGCAAGCCTTCAACACAGTGAAGAGGCATTTAGGACTCACATTGGAATACAGGCAAGGAGAAGCCCATATGCCAGGATCACGAAGAAGAGACTACA
>VZQC01003325.1:631535-772616 GCA_009823505.1 Rhizomys pruinosus
AAAAAAAAGACTGAGAGAAAAATGCAGGGCATGTATCACAGAATACATAATCTGGGTTGGGGTGGGGGTAAAGGAAAGGGTAATATGTTTAAATGGAACTGAAAATGATGTATGAAATACATAAAACGTCAATAAAAGTATATTAAAAAAAAAAAAAAAAAGAAAACAGGTACAGAGAAGTGAGGGGTCCTGTCTGTGGTGGAGTTAGAGTTTGAATCAGAGCTCTCTAGAACACGTTCTTCCTTACCTATACTTCCTCAGGGTAAAGCACGAGACATGCCACACCCTAACCCCCATAGCTCTCCAGGGTTTCGGGTGGGGGTCGGGTTCTATGAGTCCTGACACTGTGAGCTTGGCCTTCTCCCATCCGACACCCCACCCTTCCCAGACTCATGCTGAGACTCTCTGACCAGCCTCTACTGTGCCTGCTCCAACTTCTGAGCCTTTTCTGCATCTTCTGTGTGAAGATTTCCTTCTTCTAGATGGAGCCATCAGAACTCACACTGAAGTGCATGAGACCTTTAAGAAGGATTAGTATTTGTCTTGTAGGAGGCTTGGAGAGTGGAGCCTGGGAAATCAAGAAGCTCCCTCCCTCTGAGGGAAAGACTCACCCCACTGCAGTGTTCTGGGCTCTTACAGAGAGGGAGGGTATCCTGGGATTTCTTCCTGCCCCTTGTGCTCAGGACCACCCTCCCCCTAGTGAGTCCCTGCTGGTCAGGACCCCGCCTCTGTCTTCTCCCATTATCAGGAGAATCAACTGGAGCAAGCTGTCTCCAGGGGGTGGTGTCTTTTTGGGGGGCTGGTGGGGTACCAAGAGAGCTGTTGCTGATGGGCAGCTGGCATTGTGGGTTCTGGGATACCATCTCTTCCAACTGTTAGGGGGTTAACTTCAAGTCCAAAAGCACCTTGGAACACAGTGACCACTCTTACCAACACCCCGAGCCCCACCTCCAGATCCTGTGGCTGGATCGCTGTGTAGAGGCCCCCTGTCCTATGGGAACTAGAGCTCCCAACCCTTGACCTGAGAATGCAGAGAGTTTTAGGCTACCCTGGGTCCTGAGGGAGAATACTTCAATATCTAGAGTTAAAGAGGGGGACTGGAGAGATAACTTACAGGTTAAGAGCACTGGCTCCTTTGCAGAGGACCTGGGTTCAGTCTGTAGCAATCATCTGTAACTTCAGTTCCGGGGATCCAGTGCCCTTTTCTGGCCTCCACAGATACCGCACACATGTGGTACACTTACGTGCAGACAACACACTTATGCAATAAAATTTTAAAAAAAATTTAAGGGGTTAAGAGATTATGAGAAAATCTTTTAAGATGAGGAAAAGGGTTTAAGAGATTATGAGAAAATCTTTTTTTATATTTTCATTTTTTTATTGATGCTTTGTGTATTTCATACATCATTTTTCAATTCAGTTCAGGCATATTTCCCTTTCCCTTCCCCCCCCATCCCAGATCATGCATTCTGCCATAACTGTCCTGCATCTTTCTCTCAGTTTTTTTTCATTTTTTAACAATAAGTGATAATTTATGAGTACAAGCATCCTTCATGTAAAACCAATTTGCAAGCAGTTGTGCCCAAACCCACACAGCCCATGGGTCCCACCATCCAGCTGGGGGGGGGGGGGCCTGTATGTTCAATCAAGTTGATCAAATGAGTGTCCAGACTATATTGCTGTAGTTTCACCATTCACCCCAATCGCAGCCCTTACATTCTACCACACCCCCTCTTCTGCAGATTGTTCCCTAGGCTTAGAAAAGGGGCACAGGTGGACGAGAAGCAAAACAGTCTACTTTCTCTGGAGCTGTTGTCTTGGACATCTTTTAAGATGAGGAAACCCCCAAGCCAACCTGATTGCCCTATGAACCAGTAATGTGATCTGGGGCAGACAGACTGAAGCTGCTCCTGACCCAGATCCCAACCTAAGGGACTCTTCTCCCGGGAGTCTGGATCCCCAGCCAAATCCTTTGTCTGGGACCTTGGCCTCCCCTAAGGTCAGACTTGCAATTCTCAAAGGAAATGTTCCCCTGTCCTGCAACAGAGTTCTCAGTGACTGCATTTCCCAGCCTAGCTTACCAAGGTGGCAAAAGCTGGTTCCCCCCAAAACTCATACTGAAGCTTGGTTGCCAAGAGAGTCATGTAAGGAGGCAAGTCTTTACGAAGGATTCAAATTTGCTTGCAAAGACTGGATTAGTTCCTGCAGCAATGGATTAGTTCTCATATGAGCTGGTTGTTATAAACTGGGTCAAGTCTTTAGTGCCTTCCCCTCTGCCCCACGCTCTTCCTCACCTCCCTCACATGCCCTCACACCACATGATGCCATTATCATGTTTCGACAACATCACCAGATTCAGCCCCAAGTTCTTGAACTTCTCAGGTAAATCAATTCCCTAGTCTCAGATGTTCTGTTACAGTATCATAAGATCTCTCTGGGTTCTTATGGGAGGTTCTTATGTGGGCAGAAATGGTATTCACTATTCCCAGGCCCATCCTTAAGTCCCCTAAATGACATGACTTGTTTTTTTTCCCTGCCTCACCCATGACAATGAGTTGAAGACAGTGGTCCTGTAAGATGGAAGGAAATTGGAGCTGGGCATCTTTAGGAACTGAGATAGGAAGATCGGGAGTTCAAGGACTCTCTCAGCCACACTGCCAGTTCAGGTCAACTTGTGCTACATAAGACCCTGTCCTCTGCCCCAGCCAAAAAAACGATGGAAGGAGATTAGAGACCTGAATCTACACACTCAGGAGGCTCATTGACCTACACACTGTACTTGTGTAAGCAAGCGCTAAACTTTCATACTTACTGCATTGGGATTTAAGAGTTTGTTACCTTAGCATAACTTAGACCACCAACTAACAAGCTACTCCTTTCTATTTTCTTTTCCCTCAAGGATTTGTGGCTAGTAATGAAATTACAATATTATATTCTAAAGCAGTTGCATCCATCCACACTGAATCAGGAGTATGAGAACACCTGTTGGCTAGGTGTAGGGGGCACTCAGGAGGCTAAGACAGGAAGACCACATGTTTGAGCCCAGTGTGAGTTACATAATAAGATCCTATCTTTTAAAAAAGAAAAAGAAGAAGGGGGCTGGAGAGATGGCCTAGCGGTTAAGAGCGCCGACCGCTCTTACAGAGGACCCGGGTTCGATCCCCAGCACCCACATGGCGGCCGAGAACCGTCTAAAACTCCAGTTCCAGGAGAACTCCAGTTCCAGGGGAATCCGAGACCCTCTTCTGACCTCCGCGGCGTTGCACGACACGGGTGCACAGACTTGCATGCAGACAGTACATTCATACACACTACAAATTTAAAGAACATAAAATTAAATTAAAAAAAAATAAAAAAAAAAAAAAAAAAAAAAAAGAAGAAGAAGAGAAAATCCTGTATTACCATATCAACCCAGTTGCCACCCCCTAGGCCCTTTTTTGGGGGAGTAAACATCTCATTTTCCCGATTTCTGTCTAGCTTAAGGAACTTTTCTTTAGGTTTATTTTCCATTTTTAGTTCATTGCTGTGAAGTGTTTGTTCATATCTACTGTTTTTTAAAATTGAATTGTTTGTTTTTTCTCAATGATTCTGAATTCTACATATACATATGGTCTGGGCAGTGATACATTGTTCATTATTCATGTTGTGATACAAGGAGAAAGTATAGTCTAGGTTTGGTGATAAGAACGTGTAGCAGGAAGACAACAAGGGAAACATTACTAATACCGCGCCAAAAAAAAAAAAAAAAAAAATCAGGAGAAAGTGTTGCACCCATAAAAAAAAAAAAAAGAACAATACAGAAAAGGGGTAGTCAGACAGCAAGCCACTCTTGGAAATCTTATGAAGCAAATAATAATAATAATAAATTTAATCTGTGGCGAGTTGAAGAAAGTTCCCAGAAGGGAAAACAAAAACAGATGAAAAACTCAGTGAGAGAAAAACAAAACAAAACAAAAAACAAAAAAGTGGTACAGAGACCTAGTCCAGGAGGCCCAGTGCTTAAGTAATTAAAGATTTCTGGAAAAATAGTCATTATGGAAGAAGTTCTAGAAAATCTTCTCCAAACTGAAGCTGATACATTTTTAAGAGGACCTACTGTGTGCTCAATGATTGGAAAGAGATTTGCTTCGAGATATAGTAAAGATATGAGGAGAGAGAGGGGGAGGGGGGTCTTTCACTAGATTAAGAAACAGAATGATTTGGACTTTTTTTTAAACTTATTTTTTTTTTTATGTGTATGAGTGTACTGTCTGCATGTAGGTTTGTGCACCCGTGTCGTGCAATGCCACAGAGGTCAGAAGAGGGTGTCGGATTCCCTTGGAACTGGAGTTAAAGACGGTTCTTACCCAACAAGTGGGTGCTGGGGATTGAACCCGGGTCCTCTGCAAGAGCAGTCGGTGCTCTTAACCACTAGGCTACCTCTCCAGCCTGACTTTAGACTTTCAATAGACATTAAAGAGAATGGAGCAAGCCTTCAAAATTGAGAAAGAAAATTACTGCCAGCTTAGAATCCTGTACCTGGAAAACTGTCCACTGAATGTAAGATGCCTTTAGAAATGTGACAGACAGACTTAGCATTATGATCTGTGCCAGGCTGTTTTCTGTTGCTAACAACACAGAACTGGGTAAGTTTTACTGAAAAGAGGTACATTTGGCTGACAGTTCTGATCCGAGGTCTAGGGGCTGCATCCCCTTGCTGGTGGAGTCCCGAGGCAGTCAGTGCAGGGCATCATGTGGTATAGAATCTCTCTCCTGTCTCTCCTTGTTATAAAGCTACCAGGACCTTCAAGCATGGGGGCCCCATCCTGGTGCCCTATCTGATCTGTGTCACCACCCGAAGACCCCATCTCCAAACAGCACTGTGAGACTTCCTTCCTGCCAACCCCTCACCATGGGGAATGGAATCCAGCATGAGTTTTACCAGACACAAACCATCTCATTACAGGAAACTGCCTCTAATCCCGGAGAGGAGAAAACACAAGAACTAGAAAGCAAGGGATCCCACCCAGGAGGGAAGCACAGCGAAGATCCAGGTGACCTTGAGAAGAGTCATGGGAGAGAGAGCTGGCCCTCTCAAGAGGAACAGTGGGCTGCAAGCAGGGACTTCATGGCGAGACATAAGCTTCTAGAATACTTAACTATGTGACTGTATTGAGGAGATTTACACAATTCAGGAGAGTCTGGAGAGGAGTAACGGATGCACATGCAGGAAACTGAGCAAGAAATAAAATAATAAAGCAAAAGCATATATTATTAATTCCAAAGAAAACATAAAGCTGTGTGGGAAAATATTAATCATGGCACACTGTGAATAGATTTATTTTGTTATGATCATATAAAACTCTTTGCAAGACACAACAACAAAGGCATAGCATAAACAGCCAAAGAAAAAGCAGACAAAGTGAACTACAACAATATCTTTAAATATGTATAACAAAGAAGCACCACAGAGGGAAAAGGCTAACTACAGTCAGGACAACACTGGCAAGCAGACAACCGCGTTCCTACCTGGAAAACAGGAATCCGTGCCTGGAGCACGAGCTCTGCAGCTAAGAGCCCATGCTGCTCCTGCCCAGGACCAGAGCTCAGTTCCCATCACCTAGGTGGGCCAGCTCACAAGCACCTGTAACTCCAGCTCCTGGGGATCCAGTACCCTGTCCTGCTGACCTGTGCAGGTACCTCCACACACGTACACAGATCCACACACAGACACATACACGGAAGCAAATAATCATAAATCTTAAGAAAAGAGAATTATAGGAGTTACTACAACTGAACAGCAGCAATCCCAAGAACCGTGTAAACTTAATTTAAAATTGGGCAGGGGCTAGAGAGATGGTCTAGTGGTTGAGAGCACCGACTGCTCTTGCAGAGGACCCGGGTTCGATCCCCAGCACCCACATGGTGGCTGAGAACCGTCTGAAACTCCAATTCCAGGAGAACTCCAGTTCCAGGGGAGTCTGACACCCTCTTCTGACCTCTGAGGCATTGCACGACACGGGTGCACAGACCTATATGCAGACAGTGCATTCATACACATAGAAAATAAAAAAAAAAATGGGCAAAGGACTTGAATAGACATTACTCCAAATAAGAAGCAAATGGCCAATAAGCACATGAAAATAAGCTCATCAACACGGATCATTAGCATTGCAAATTCAGACCGCAATGAAAGATAAGAAACAGCCTCACTCCTTAGGATTGTGTGTGTGTGTGTATGTGTGTGTGTGTGTGTGTGTGTGTGTGTGTGTGTGTGTGTCTGTTTTAAAGTCTCCCAGCACTCAGGAGGCAGAAGGAAGCAGATCTCTGGGAGTTCAAGGACAGCCTGGTATTCACAGTGAGTTCCAGGCCAAGTAGGGCTGCACAGTGAGATTCTGTCTCAAAAAACAAACAAAACTGCTGGGCATGACAGAGCACGCCTTTCATCCCAGCACTCGGGAGGCAGAGGCAGGCAGATCTCTGTGAGTTCAAGGCCAGCCTGGTCTACTGGAGTGAGCTCCAGGACAGCTGGGGCTAAAGGGAGACCCTGACTCCAAAATACAAAAACAAAATAAAACCTAAACCAAAACCAACAAACAGTGAAATCCATAAACTAGCAAGTTTTGGCTGGGATAGAGAGAACTGGAAGCCTTGCTTATTGCTGAGAACAAGAAACGGTACTGTTGCTTTGGAGGGAGCAGAGTGGCTCCTTCAGATTTAAGCTTACAGTTACAGTACGGTCCAGCAAGTCCATGCATGGTACACACACATGGTACTTGTGTTCATGCCATGCATCCTTATGGAGGAAGGACCTGAACACATTCTAGGACATGATGAATCTTGAAGATGTGAGCCAAGTGAGCCAGGACCCAAAGTACAAATACTGTGTAAGTCTATTTCACAGAGGTACCGGGAGTACTGGAATCAATAGAGACAGGAAGTGAGATTACAACATAGCAAGTTCCAGGGAGACCCTGTCTCAAAAAAAAAAAAAAAAAAAAAAAAGACCAAAATCTTTTATGTAGGGTGTTGTGGTACAGGCCTTTAATCCTGGCACTCAGGAGGCAGGGACAGGCTGGATTTCTGTGAATTTAAGACCAGCTTGGTCTACATACAAGTTTCAGTCCAGCTGGGGCTACATAGTGAAACTCTGTCTCAAAATAATTTAATTAAGTAAAAAAAAAACTTTTCTAATCATATAGCCACAGCCATTAGAAGAATGGATGGGAGCTGGTGGAGGGCATGTGTCTGGAGTGCAAACTATACAGCATGTTGGAGTGTCTGAGCCCTGCCTCATGTTCATGGTGGGAAGTCAGAAGATAGGGCTGGAGAACAGAGACAGCTCAAGTAAGTGCCTGCTGCCAAGCCTGAAGATCACACACACACACACACACACACACACACACACCACTCAATAAATCAAATCAAATAATAAAATTAAGCAATGGGAGAAAGCCAGGCATGGTAGCACATGCCTTTAATCCCAATACTCAGGAGACAAAGGCAGATGGATGTCTGGTCTGAGGTCCAGGCCAGTTTGGTCTACATAGCGAGTTCGAGGCCAGCTGGGGTTCCGGGCCAATTGGGGATACAGGGATACCCGGCCTCAAAAAAGAAAAAAGAAAAAGAAACAAAAGACTTGTGTTATTTAACCACGTAGTGCTACCTGACAAAAGGTACAGCCCAAAGCCAACAATAGCTGCAGGTGACAGAGGGAAAGGAGGTTGGGGGTGAAATGAGTTAAGTCTTTCATAAACTGTAAGCAAATAAAATTTTGATTAGAAAGTAATAACGCAGGCTGGAGACGCAGCTCAGTTGGTGGCGGGTTTGCTGCACACGCATGGAGCCCTGGGTTTGATCCCAAGCACTGCATAAGCAAAGAAAAAGTGTACCATGAACTGCGCAAAGAGCAGTAAGCAAATGTAACCAACGTCGAAACAAAGGGAAGGCCCCATGATGCAGGCGCGCACGCTGGGACGCCTACCTGCCTGTCATCTTGAGGATCCTCCACCGGTTTCCAATAACAAATGGGGAGCCTCGGAACATCTGTGTGGACGGAGGCCCTGTTGTTTACTTTCACAGGCACACACTCTATTTTCATGCGTATTGGAAATGCAATTAGCATATCAAACCTGTGATTTCATGGAGATTGTTGCTTAGGATAAAGCCAAGTTTATTAAGGGAAAGGATGTAAGGAAAATACAGTGGGCTAGTCACCTCCACAAGTTCACACCCTCCGATTCAATCGACCATGGAGTGCAAAGCACTAGAAAAAATTGCATACCTACTGAAGTTGACAGTTTCCCAAACAATACAGCAGGACAATGGTTTACATTGTATTGGGTTTTCTAAGCAATCTGGAGGTGGTTTAAACCCAGTATTCAGGAGAAGGTACTTAGGTTATATGTAAATACAAATCCATTTTATATAGGAGACTTGGACGGCCAGGATTTGTTTTTTTCTTCTTCTGATGCAGGGTGTCTGTGTTTCCCAGGCTGGCCCTGTACTCCTGATTCTCTTCCCTCACTCCCCATGGGCTGAGACTGTGTCACTTTGCCTGGATATCCATGGACTTTGGTTTCATTGAAGGGAGGGTTCCTGGAGGAAGCTCTCTCAGATCCCCAGGGACAGCTGGAAGACACGTTCAAGTGGAAAGGGTCATATGACTAAAAACGCAGAAACACTGATCTGGTCCAATGCCCCCAGGTCAGTGATGGGGCTGCAAACCTGGGGAGGAAGAATGATCCTCACAATATCCTACGGAAGATAATGGAGGAGGCAGTTGTGACCCCAGCTCTTCTGCAAGCACTCGGTGAAGGGCAAGGGGGAGGCTGGATTTGCCTTCTTCTACGAGTCTTTAACCATAATCATCACTCAGATGCTGAGAGTTGTTTTGGGGTGCTTACCTCTGTGTGACCGAATTACTGACCAAGAGAGTAACAAGAGCACTTACTCATGCAGCGTGTGTTGTGTGCTAGAACCCCTGAACAAAGGCGGCTATGCAGGCCCTTCCCAGCTCACACACCCTAGCGATGACGCAGCAGCCAGTCTGCAAGTCACACGCCTGTGTTCCCTCCCATATGAATGACCCGAGCAAGAGAATACTGGATGGCACTTATCATACTTAGGTCAGAAAAGACCCTGTAGATATGTGCCAGGTTTCACGCATCTGCTGGTGGCCAGCTAGGCAGTTCCACCCCCTGGCTCTTATCAACGCAGCAGTTATAGACATGTGTGTGGGCATGTCTGAGTTCTTTAGGTGTACGCATGAGAGTCATGCAGCTAAGTCCACAGCAGTTATAGACATGTGTGTGGGCGTGTCTGAGTCCTCTAGGTTTACGCATGAGAGTCATGCGGCTAAGGCGAATGCTACTTCTACTTTAACATTTTTTGAGAAATCTCCACACTGATTTCCATACAGTTTACATTCTCGCTAGCAGCGAATAAGGCTTGCTCTTTCCCCATAGCCTCACCAACATTTGTTTTCTTTTTAACTAATTAGTTAATTATGTATATGATTGTTTTACCTGCATCAATGTATGTGTATCACATGCATGCAGTGCCCACAGAAGCCAGAAGAGGGCATAAGATACCCTGGAACTGGAATCTCAGATGGTTGTTAGCTGCCATGTGGGTGCTGGGAACTGAACCCAGGTCTCTGCAAGAGCAGCAAGCCCTTACTGCTGAGCCATCTCTCTAGCCCCCATCATTTGTTTTCTTGGTGATAGCCATTCTTATCAGGATGAATGAAATGGAATCTCAAGGTGGTTTTAATTTATATTTTTCTGATGTCTAAAATGAATGTTTCTTAGAATATTAATTGGCTATTTATATTTCTTTTTTTTTTTTTTTTTTTGGTCTTTTTGAGACAGGGTCTCCCTGTAGCCCCGGCTGTCCTGGAACTCACTCTGTAGACCAGGCTGGGTTGAACGGTTGAACTCACAAAGATCCGCCTGCCTCTGCCTCCCAAGTGCTAGGATTAAAGGCGTGCGCCACCACGCCCGGCTTATTTATATTTCTTATTTTAAGAACTGTCTGTTCGGGGCTGGAGAGATGGCCTAGCGGTTAAGAGCACCTACTGCTCTTGCAGAGGACCCGGGTTTGATCCCCAGCACCCACATGGCGGCTGAGAACCGTCTGTAACTCCAGTTCCAGGAGAACTCCAGTTCCAACGGAATCCGACACCCTCTTCTGACCTCTGCGGCATTGCACGACACGGGTGCACAAACCTACATGCAGACAGTACATTCATACACATAAAAAATAAATAAATAAAAATTTTAAAAAAGAACTGTCTATTCAGTTCAGTGGCCTGTTTATTGATTGGCAATCTGAAAATATGGTACATAAGCACAATGGAATTTCATTCAACTGTTAAGAAAAATGAAATTACAGGTTTAGGGAAATAGTTGGTTAATAAAGTACTTGCTTTACAAGCACCAGGACCTGGTGCTTGTAAAGCACCCCAGGCACGGCATCCCACACTTATAATGTCATAGGCTTGAGCCAGCTGAAGCGGGCTGCCCAGGGCTCTCTGGTCAGACAGCCGAGACAACTTGGCAAGTTGCAAGCCAGTGAGATGTATCTCAACACAACAAGATGGATGGTATCAGAGAACAACTGTGATGTCATCATCTGGCCTCCACATGCAGGTGCACACAAAAGTGCACCAACACACACACACACACACACACACACACACACACACGAGGGAAATGGACAGACTTGGAAGGCATATTGAGGCAAAGCAGGCTGAGAAGGACAAATGCTGCTCGGTCTCTCATACATGGAGCCTAGTTCTAATCTTTATATATGCATAGTTATGTACATGAATGTGGGTAGAGGCCAGGGAGCTAGAAAGGGCCCACGGGGGTGGGGAGAGGCTTTATCGGAGAGGGTGGAGGTGGCATTGGAACAAATGTGATGTGAACGTGGAAGTGGGGGAACTGGAGAGATGGCTCACCAGTTAAGAGCACTGGCTGCTCTTGCAGAGGACTGGGGTTTGAATCCCAGAACCCACATGGTGGCTAACAATCATTTATAACTCCAGTTCCAGGATCCAATGCCCTCCTCTGACCTCCTTGGGCATTGCATGACACGGGTGCACTAACACACATGTAGGCACATACACACAACATAAAAATTGGGAAGTGGAAGGAGGACTGCTGGAGGAGGAAAAGTACAAGTGGGGGCGGGGACAAGGGGTAGGAGTGGGGACAAGGGGTGGGGAGGACCAACCAGAATTAAGTATGTATGAAAATACCAGAAGGAAGCCGGGCGTGGTGATGCACGCCTTAATCCCAGCACTTGGGAGGCAGGGGCAGGCGGATCTCTGTGAGTTCAAAGCCAGCCTGGTCTACAGAGTGAGCTCCAGGCCAGCTAGAACTAAAGGGAGACCCTGTCTAAAAAAAGACCAAAAAAAAAAAAAATACCAGAAGAAAACCTCTTACTTTGTATGCTAATTAAAAATGAAATTAGGGGCTGGAGAGATGGCCTAGCGGTTAAGAGCACTGACTGCTCTTGCAGAGAACCCTGGTTCGATTCCCCAGCACCCACATGGCGGCTAAGAACTGTCTGTAACTCCAATTCCAGGAGAACTCCAGTTCCAGGGGAATCTGACACCCTCTTCTGACCTCCGCGGCATTGCACGACATGGGTTCACAGACCTACATGCAGACAGTACATTCATACATGTAGAAAATTAAAAAAAAATTTTTTTTAATGAAATTAAATTTAAAAAGAGACACTGGGATTGTTTCTGCAGATAAGGTGGCTCCACTGCCTGTGATGCCATGCCTGTGACGTCATGCCTGTGACGTCATGCCTGTGATGCCATGCCTGTGACGTCATGCCTGTGACGACATGACAACACTGGAGCTGTTCTGTAGAAATACTTGTGTGAGAAGCTCAGTCCTCTTTGCTGACCACACCGAGGAGCCATCCCAGAGCCTCTGTCCCAAGTGAGCCTTGGAGGTATGGCTTTCATTCGAGTGCTTTTTTCCCCCCAATTCCCACCTCCAGGTGCTTATTGTTTTAACCTGCTAAGTTTGTGAATCATTTATGTAGCAATAGGTACCTGGAACATTTTCTATTTTGTTTTTGTTTTTTTTAGAACATTAGTCAAGTTTCTCTAAAGAAACAGAATCGGTAGAACGAAGATAGATGATAATAGATAGATAGATAGATAGATATGGATTTATTAAATTAACTCACATGATAGAGTCCGAGTAGTCCAACAATATCTGCACTGCACAGGAGAGGCTGAGAGTCCAGGTAGTTGCTCAGTCCACAAGGCTGGATGTCTCAGTATTCCCAATCTGGCGCTGAAGGCCTGATGGATTCTGGGAGATCTTCCCATCTTCAATCTATGCTGGGATCCAAAGAGTTGGTCACAGCAGCAAGACGAACTCACCAGTGAGAGAGAAGGCAAGCAGCACAAAGGGCCGAGCTCCCTTCTGCCATGGCCTGTCATGTGGGCTGCCCTCAGAAGGTAACGCCACATTTAGGGTGGGTCTTCCGGCTCCACATAATCCAATCTGAAGATCTCTTTCTCATTTTAGCTACTCCCAGATCCAGTCAAGTTGACACCCAGGATTAACAGGATCAACAATCACAGACAGGATCTTTACATAGCCCAAGCTGTTCTCTGGGGAGTCTCCTGCTTCAGCATCCCAAGTTCTGGGATTACAGGCATGAATTGCCATGATTGGCTCCTTTCCCACTTTGTTTATTCATTGACTTTATTTACAGAAAAGTTTATTGCATTGTGCATGTGTGCATCTATGCCCACACGCACCACAGCACATATTTAGAGGCCAGAGGGCTTGCAGGAATCAATTCTCTCCTACTTTTTACATTCCAGAGATCGAACTCAGATCCTCACTCTTGGGAGAAAGCACCTTTACCCACTGAGCCATCTTTTTTTTTTTTTTTTTTTTTTTTTTTTGCGAACCAGGGTCTCCCCTCTATAGTTCCCAGCTGGCCTGGTGATGTCTCAACTTGTAGACCCGGCCCTGGCCTTAAAACTCACCACGAGGACATCCCCGGCCTGCCTCTCATATAGGATGTAAGGCGCATGGGCAGCCACACACGGCCCTAGGCTACTGTTGTGGAAATGGAAGGTTATTGGCCATTTACTATTAGCACCAAAACACCCCCCATTTCATCTCATTCTACCATTTTGTACAAGCACTTCTCCTGAAGGGTTGTGAAACATGTGATACTTGCTTTTAACACATAAGAACACAGATGTCACCCACATGATTAGATTTTTATATGCCATAGTTCAAGGCATTTTTGGTGATGTAATTAAGGTCTCTAATCATTTGGTTTTGAGTTATTCAGGAGATTAACCTGGATTTCTCGCGCTAACAACCCTATTCAGCGCGAATTATTTTTTATTGTGGTTCATTGTTTTTTTGGTTTTGTTTTGTTGTTTTCTTTTGCTTCTGGAGGACAAGGGTCTCTCTGTAACCCCTAGTGGCTTGAAGTCACAGAGAATCTGGGGGCCTTGCCTCTGCCTCCCGAGTGCTGGGAAATTATAATTTTTTTTTTTTTGGTTCTTTTGTTGTTGCTCTTGATTTTTTTTTTTTTATTTATTTTTATTTTATTATTTTTTTTTTGTTTTTTTTTTTTTTTTTTTTTTTTTTTTTTTTTTTTTATGTGTATGAATGTGTCATGCAATGCCCGCCAAGGCCGCGAGGAGGTTCAGAAGAGGGTGTCGGATTCCCCTAGAAACTGGAGTTAAAAGGCCACTGAGGCCATCCTTGTTCAAACCCATTCCCACTTTCATAAATTGAGAGAAAACTGACCATAGAGATTTCCTGTTGGTTGACATCATATAAGAGGTCACAAGGCAACGGCAAGTTGTGTTAACTGTGGCTTTTAAGTCTATAAAAAGTCCACATTCATGAGTGGAGGAATTGTCTTTTTTGTTTGATGGGAGGAAAACGAGCAAATTTGATGGTGAAAGTCAATAAAATCTTTGATGAAAATCAACAAACCAGGGAAAGACTCCATCAAAAACTGACTGAAATGAACCAGTGGACACTTTCTGCTCAAAACAGTCAAAAAAAAAAAAAAAAAAAAAAAAAAAAAAAAAAAGACTGAGAAAAGAGATGAAAACACAAGCATGTTTTGAGCTAGAAGGCATGAGCTCTGGTTGGGGTGGGGGGATGGGGGTCCATGGTTAAGATTTGATTAAAAAAATATAGATATATTTTTATAATAAATTAAAAAATCAAAAATAAATCTTTATTTTAAGGGATTTCATATGAGTCCTCTGTTCACTGTCCATTGAGGTTGCAGAAGGTCAAGACAATCCTAAAGAGAGCAGACCGTAAATAAATCTCACCAAACTCTGTATTGGCAAGCCTGTATCTCCTCAGAAAAACAGCACTGTCACTATGCAGTGCATCTGGCACTCTGTGGGGAGCCTCAATGTTTGGTCACAGCGTTAAGAACTTTTGGTTTTATGGCCCAACAAGCCCTCTTTGAAATGAACAATGAGAATGTCTCTTTCACAGGAATCAAGATGCTGTGACAAGGAGATGGGCAACAAACAGCCTCACAGAAGAGCATGAGGGCCGCACTGTACTTCTGCAAAGTGGAGGGAGAGGCTGGTGGGCAGCCCAGCAGTGACGGGCTTGGGCCCCTGGTTTCTCCTACAGGCTGGGTGGTGGGGGCAGCAATCTCATGCCCCTGAGCAGCCCCCCTCCCTGGAGCCTGCTATGCTGTTGCTGTCTTCCTCAAGCTGTGTTCCCTGCCCCCACAGGAGACACCCTCTGGGACCAGAATGAGCCTCCCCCTGGAAACCCTCTTCTGGGTCTGGAAGATGGATGTGATGTCAGCTCCCTCTGTGGGAGCCTGCAGGAGTAGAAGAGCCGCGCTGTAGAGAAACCCCTCCCTGAAAGCAATGTGGAGAACCCTTGGAAGACTTGGAATGAACTTGCCACCCGACCCAGCCATACCACTCCCAGGCATGTACCCTCAAGACTCACCCCACCACAGGAGATACGTGCACCGCCATGTTTATTGCAGCTCTCTTCACAAGCAGGAGCTGGAAAACAACCCAAAATGCCCCTCAACGATGAGTGGATTAGGAGGGAAAATGTGGTTCATCCTACACAATGGAGTTCTATGCAGCAGTAAAGAAAGATGACATCAGGAGCTTTGCAGGAAAATGGCTGGAGCTAGAGGACATCATGCTGAGTGAAGTAACACAGTCCCAGAAAAACAAACGACGAATGGCATCCCTCATCTGTGGATGCTAGTGCCAATTACCTAGTTGTAAGTATTTCTTGTGTAGGGCCCCTTGAGCTTTCAAAGCAGTTGGGAGTGATGCATATTGGAAACAACAACAACAACAACAACAACAACAACAACAGAAAGGACTGCATCAAAGAACTGACTGAAACAGTAAACTCCTGCTCAAAACAGTCAACTTTCTCATGGAAAATATTGAGAAAGACTGAGAAAGAGATGAAAAGCATGTTTGGCAGAATGCATGAGCTCTGGTGGGGTAGGGGGATGGGGGGCACACGGGTCTAGATTTGATAAAATATATATATAAATAAATAAATGAAAAAAAAGAGAGAAACCCCTCCCTGGACAGGAAGCCCAAGGACTGACGCATGACAGGCAGAAGGTGGAGTGGAAGAGGCCTGAAGCTCGGTTCTCAGGAGCAGGTGTGCTGAGCAGGCCACTGGACCTCTGGAGCCCCAACATGGAGGCCTGGCAGGTTCAGGACACCATGCTGACCACAGCTCCATTATCTGTCTTGAGGGAGTTCATTACTTTGGGGTTGGGTTTTCTTTGGAAACCCATGGGCCGGCAGGGGCCATTGCCAAGAGAAAGGGACAGGTAAGGACAGGAAGTCCCCTGGCTGGCAGTGTCCATTTGGTGGTGTCTTATGCCTTCCAATGGCTGGGCTTTCTCCCTTTATTTATTCCTCACAGGTATTAACCATCTTAGTTACCTAAGTTACTTCGAGTTACCCCCCAAATTTCCAGTTCTGTTGACTGGGTTCAAGCACTGGCTCTGTCATTCGTTGGCTATGTGACCTCTGTGGTGTTTAGTTTGCCCATCTGTAGAATGGGTAAACCTAATTATGCCTGCCTCACACTGATGCTGTGGGGATGAAATGAGCAGAGGCGACCGAAGCATTCTGAATGACACCACAGCCACAGAAGCATGTGGTGCACATCAGCAAGCATTACTTCATGGAGTTGTATTTTAACTCCTTCAGTTATTCACATGCAATTTATCCAGTGCCTGTTATGTGCTAGGCCTTGTATTTATACTTTGAGAATATTGTCCTTCTATGGGCACGGAAATCTTCCGTAGAGTTGAGCTCAACACTGGTCTAATGGTCAGGGCATACACCAACAATGGCGACAATGGCGGCTCAGGGAAAGCCAGGCCAGAAATGGAAACCAGAGGCTGTGGGGATCTGGGGGCTGGATCTGAGTTCTACAGGGGGGCGGTGGAGGACGGAGTTGCCTATTTTGGTAACTTGGCATCGGATAGACAGTATAAGCAAAGACTCCCTGGGGTGGGGGGGGTGGGCGAGGACCAGTTTGGTTTGTAGTGTTTGCAGTACTATGTACTGCAGTGAACCTTAAGGCCTTGAACACGTTAGGCAAGCACTCAACCATTGAGCTACCTCTCCAGTCCTTTTCACGTTTTATTTTGGGACAGGGTCTCACTAAGTTGCTCAGGCTGGCTTTGAACTCACTCTATGCCTCAGACAGGTCTTGAACTTGTAAATCGTCTTTCCTCAAGGAAAGGCCTATGCCAGTAAGGAAGGGCATTTTCTGTTTGTTTTGCAGTCCTGAGGATGGCACCCAGGACCTCATGCAGGCCAGGCAGTCACCCTACCATCTGAACTCTATCCCCAGCCCTATCCTGGGCAGTTTGGGAGCTATCAGAGGTTTCTGAAGTGGGAATTGTGTTTGAAGTAATAATTAGCGTTTATTAGGTGCCTGCTGTGTTCTGCACACAGCTCTCATAGTCTCATCTAATCTAAAACCTCACAGCAGCTTTGTGCATCACCACTACCCCATCATTTACAAGCAGAAGCCACAAAAATGCAGGTGACCAAGTCATGGAGAGGGGAGGAGCAGGTTCAGACCTAGCCAGTCTGGCCCAACGGCAGATGTTCTTTCCTTTTGTCCAGCCTCTGAACATCACTCGATGTGAACATCTTAGAACTACAATGAACCCCGAGACTCCCCAGCACCTTTTCATCTCACTGATGACAGGCCAAGTCTCAAGGGTGGGGCTGACTTTTCCTAGGAGCACAGAGTGGAGGACTGGTGAGTCTGGGCTGTAGGAGGGAGGGGTTCCACCCTGAACTCCATGGCCCGGGCATGCTGTTATCACAGTGGTTATCACTGTATTTGGCATAAACCCCAGACTTCTTGCCGTGGCCTTAAACCATCCTGTGGCCTCTTTCTGGTGAGCCTACTCTTCTGGGTCTCCAGACTCCAGCCTACCACCAGGCTTCTGCCTTGCTGTTCTGTCTGCCAAGAATGCCCTTCCATCTGATCATGCCATCAGGTTCCTTCTGGCTGTTACTAAAATGTCACTTCCTGAGGTGACTGTCCTCTAAAAGCTACCACCATGCCCTCATGTCACCCTTGCTTACTTTTCCATAGTGATTATCTGAATTATTTTGCTTTCTTGCTTCTGTGTCGTTTCTTCCAATTGAGATAAACCCTGCTACAGGATGGAGTGGAGTGGGCGGATTTACTCCTATCCTGCACTCTTGATCCTTGACTGGTGCATGATGGGTCACAATGCCCCTGTAGCTCTTGTTGCATTTCCTTGTCTCCTCCCTGGCTAGTGACCTCACCCATAACCCACCCATGAACATCAGTACCTCCAGACCCAGCATGGGGCCCGAGGACACTTAGTGAGGGACTGATGATCAAGGGTTGATGGCAGGGGCACTCTACAGTAGTCTCTTAAAGTTTCTGTCCTTTTCTGGTGGGGTAGCCTCAGCCATTGTCCTGGGCTGCCCTTTGGGGAGATCATAGGATGGGGACGTGTGGACAGAGTGGCTTCAACGCCTAAGGTTCACAGCTCCCACCCTCCTTCTGGAAGGCTGGTCGCTCAGGGGTCCTGGTCAGCAGCCAGTGCACTCAAATCCGATTTTCTGATGAAGGTTGCTCTATGGAGCCAGGCTCATCAAAACGTAGCCAAGTGTGGTCTCAGCTTTGCTGCACCCAGTAGAGTAGGGAGGTTTGGGGGTGCAACCTGACAGACGACGGGCCTTCTCCTTTGTGCAGAGGCCATCGGGGGCCCATAAAGCGGCCCTGGATGTGCGGCCTCTGTCAGCAGAGTAGACACATCCCTCCTGTGGCCTCAAAGCCCAGGCCTTCCCGGCCTTCCAGCACAGCTAGGATTACTTTGTTGTGCTCGTGCCGGGTTGGGGGCGGGGTAGGGGGCTTCCCCGGTCCCAGATCATCTGCGTCTCTGCCTGGACCAATGGAGAAGGCTGAATGTGGACCGGCTGTCTGTGCATCCAAGACATGCGCCTCATCCCCCCTGCACTAGTGTCTGGGATGCGCAGATGCCGCCTTAGTCACAGAGAGCAGCACTCGTCGCGTCTGGAGCCGTGACAGGTGCAGAAGTGCTGCTGGGCACCTCAGCTTCTCTCTGGGAGCGCTCCGCGTGCACGCCGCACAGGCCTGCCTGCAGGGAACACCGTCCCGCACCTCACCCTGGCCTGCCCTCTCCTCGGAGACGCCGGGGGTGTTCCCCAGACCCGCATCCCTGAAGGGCGAGGACCCCGCCTGGCTCGACAGTGTCTGCAACGAGCGATCCTCCAGCAGGGTCGCGGGGCTCTGGCCGGCGAGGAGGGAGGAGAGAGGAGGGAGGAGGAAGGAGAGAAAAGGGAGGAGGGAGGAGGGAGGAGCGCGCGCGCAGCGCCGGCCGCCTGGGCCCGGGGCCGCGCGCCCAGCCTGAGCCCGCCCCGCCGCCGCGCGTCACTAAACCTGCTTGAAATGCAGCGGAGGAACCGGGGCGGGCGGCGGAGGCGGCGGCGGCGGCGGCAGCGGCAGCCCGGGCGCCGCGGCCAGGACTTGGGTTGAGCGCAGCGGCCGGAGCCCCGGGCCCGCCATGGGCCGCCCGGAACGGGGCGCGCTCCGGCCGCTGGCGCTGCTGCTGCTGCTGCTGCTGCAGCGGCTCCCGCGTCTGGCGGCGGCTGCGGATCCGCGGCCCGGCGGCCCAGGTGCGTGCGGCAGGCCCACGGCGGCTCCGAGCCGCCCACAAAGCGCGGCGGGAGGCCCGGGAGGGCGCGGCGCGTGGCCGGGCTGTGGACCCAGACCTGCCCGGGCCCCGCCCGCCCGCCCGCCGCTCCGGGCGCCCCGGCATCCTCCGGGCGCGAACTCGGCGGGGTGGGCGTGCGGGGACGCGGGAGGGGCGAGCCTCGCGTTCCGGCTCCGGACACGCGCGCTCCCCGCTGCACCCGCCAGGCGGAGGGCTGCATCCGGGCCGAGCTGCGCCCGTGCCACCCCGGCGTTCGGGGGCTCCCCGGCAGGGCATCCAACCCAGCGACCACCCCGCCCCGCAGGCCCGCTCCAGGAGTGCGAAGGGGACCAGTTCCGCTGTCGGAACGAGCGCTGCATCCCCTCGGTGTGGAGGTGCGACGAGGACAACGACTGCTCGGACAACAGCGACGAGGACGACTGCCGTGAGTCAGGGCAGACCGGGTGGGGGCGCCGAGCTCTGCGCCCACGTGGCCGCGCGGATCCGGGGCTACCTGCTCCCGCCTCGCCCCGGCGGGTGGAGCCGACAGCCGCGGGTCGGCCGGCGGGCGGCAGCCCCGCCCCGCTCACCTATCGGACCCCGTCCGGCCCCGTCGGCGCGCGCCGTTCAAAGTTGCGCGCAGCTCGGGCCTCGCCGCGCCGCTTCTCCAGCTCGGCGCTGTGAATGAATGGGCTCCCCGGGGCCCCTGATTGGCCGGGCAAGGACCACCCCATAGGCCTCGGCGTCCCGAGCCGCCAATCGCAGGGCTGGCGAGGCCGGCACCGCGCGACTATGCGAGCCGGTCCCCAGCCGCGTGCTGGCCGCACCCCCTGCGCATCCTCCGCGGTAGGTTCAGGTTCCGCCACAGTCCGCTGCCTTTTTGTCGAGTCACCCTTGCAGTCGCCCTCTGCCTGGGTATGAGTCATGGGGCCACCATCAAGGAGGGAACCAGGAGGAAGAGTGTGTTTCCTGGAAGCGGCCTGAGCCTCGGGAGGCCCAGAGTGCGCCCCACGGTTGAGCTCGGCACACGCGTGCGACTGATTGAAGCTACTGCTCATGCCCGTGGGGCCTCTAGTGGCTGTGGGACCGGAAGCCAGCTAGCAGGCTGTGGGAAGAATGTAGTTCCTAGGACAGAAAACCCAGGCTGTAAACTGCCATAGACCCAGGAGACCATTCAATTATCATTACCAAGGCTTGCTGTGTGGCATGCAAGATCAGGCCAGACCTCCAGCCTGAGAGCACAGGGTCGGTGAGGAGGAGGAGGGCGCACACCCAGAGGTTCCCTGGCTCAAGAAGGTTAGGGCAGCCCTTGGCGGCACAGTCTGTTAAAGCCTTAAGCCATTTGTTTAAAACAAAGACAAACTGTGTGTGTGTGTGTGTGTGTGTGTGTGTGTGTGTGTGTGTGTGTGTATGTGTGTGTCTGTCTGTGTGTCTCTGTGTGTGTCTGTGTGTATGTATGAGGGGGGTCAGAGGACAGTTTCTGGGATTTCTGGAATTACTTCCACCACATGGATTCCAGTCATTGAACTCTGACTTGGCAGAAAGCACCTTTATCCCTTCAGCCATCTCACCTGCCCTCCTTGAGTTCTTTTAACTATTTGCCAGTCAGCCTGTCAGTGCACTCTGGGCTAGCCTGCTGCAGGCTCTGTGACTTGGGCACATCGGCCCAACTGCCTTAGCTTCCCGGTTGAGCTGTAACTGCTGCCTTGGCAACTTCATTTTTTTGAGGACTGATTCTAGCAATGTGATTGAAATCAATGGGACCTTCAAGCACTGCCTCATAACTGTGCAGCCTGGGGTATTTGCTGTAGCTAACACTCCTGACTGTGGTCCTAGCCTACAGACTAAGTCAGGCTCCAGGGGGTTGAGTTACTTGCTCCAAAGATGCTGAGTTGCCAAGCAGGAGCCAGAACTTTTGCAATGGCTGTGGATGGGCAAACTATTAGAGGGAATCTCCTGCCCGAGAGTTGTTCTGGTTCCCTGTAGAGGGGTGCACAGAATAGGAGCCTTGTTTCAGGCCTGCTTGTATCTTATTCCCTTGGCTTGTGAGGGCAGTTTTTGAAGCTTGCCATCCTGTTCTGTAGATATGCTGGTTCAGAGAGATGAGTGATTTGCCCAAGGTCACAAAGCACAGGATGGCAGGACTTGGTCAAGAGCTCTGCCTGCCTGTTAGCTCAGGGCATGGTCTGCTGTGGTGGGGAGTGTGGTGTGGACAGTCAGACCTGCCTCTTTTTGTGAAGCTGTGGGCAAGCCGAGCCAGAGTGGCTGGTGACCTGACGTGGGACTAGGAGAGCTATAACGGCCATTGTGGGTTTGAGATGGGTGAGGTGGACTCATGGGTAGTCAGTAGGCGGAAGTGGATGGCAGGGGCATGGGGTGGGAAGGATACCTGATGTTGGTCACACATCTTGAGTTTGCTCAGCTTGCTTTCTCATGCACCCACTGGGGTAGCTGGCCTTCCGTCTGTCCCTCATGGGACAGAAGGAGTCTTCTCACAGGGCTGGCAAGGAGAACGGGAGGGCGTTTAGAGATTCTTGCCACATAGGTCTGGAGAGATGGCCCAGTGGTTAAGAACACATGCTGCTCGTGCAGAGACGAGAGCTTGGTTCCCAGTACCCACATCTGACAGCTCACAACCTCCTGCAACTCCAAATTCAGGAGATTCAATACCCTCTTTTGGTCTACAAGGGTACCTGCACACATGTGTGAATACACACACATAGAAACATACACAGAGACAAAGACAAATTTTTTTTTTTTTGTCTTTTTGAGACAGGGTCTCCCTGTAGCTCTGGCTGTCCTGGAACTCACTATGTAGACCAGGCTGGCCTTGAACTCACAAAGATCCACCTGCCTCTGCCTCCCAAGTGCTAGGATTAAAGGCATGCACCACCATGCCCGGCCTAAGACAAATATTAAAAAAAAAAACGATTCTTCCCATTGAGTGTCCTGTGTTTTAGGCCACCTGCCCAGACTCAGAACATTTGGCCACCCCTGCAGACTCCTGGCCCTTCCCAGGCAGCCCCTGATCCCGCCTTCTGTGCCCTACCCACAAGGGGCTTGTTCTGCCTCTGTACCCCTCCAGGCTGCAAAATGGGGGGTGGTGGTGGGGGGGTTAGGATTCTAAGTAAGGTCAGTATAGGCACAATGAGTTTAACCTTCTGAAAGGGTAGATAGATCTCAGCTCCAGAGTCCAGGGAGGCTGATTGGACTGGGGGGGGAGAAGGAACTTTTGTGTTAAGAGGGCTGAGAAGGGATTCCTGGAGGAGGCAGTGGTTGAACCTTGGAGAAGTCCCTAGGGAAGTGTCATCTTAGAGGCCACCAAAGAACAGAGAGGTGGCTGGACTCCCAAGTCACACAGTTTCTCTGGAACTCACACTGAGGCCTTCTGAGTCTTGATCCTTAGCCAAGGGGCTGGGGATGGGGTGGGGTGACTGGCCCTTTGTAGGAGCAGAGCTGGTGAGCAGGGGAAAGGGAAGCTTACTTGGGGGCTTCAGTTCCCAGGGTACCTTCAAAGCAGAGGAAGGGTCCGATGGCCTAGGGCCCCAGCCAAAGGAAGTCGGCTGGGCCTGCAGGCCATGGACTCCTGCGGCCTTGGTTTCCTGTTGCTTCCCAGTGTCTGGGGGGCAGCGGTGGGGATTCTGGTCTCCGGCCAGGCCTTTGCTCCAACAGCAATAAGCACAGAACCCAATTCCCACTTGCCGAACGTGTGCCACAGCCATACAGTGAGCCCAGGTCGCATGCCTCTCCCAGCGCTTCTCCAGTCTGTGAGATGGGGTGAGTCTGTGAGTCGTTCCTGCTTGTAGAAGCCCAGAGGACGACAGATTATGGTATTTAAGCGAAACTGCTGCAGTGTGGAACACAGGTGTGCAACCATGCTGCCAGCCCAGTCTCTCCAGGCCTCTGTTTCTCCTCCTCAGATGATGTGCTCAGGCTCCTTCCCCGTGGACTTCCCCAGCTCTGGGAAGAGTGCTGGGCGGCTTGGTGGGAGCTTGGGTCGGCAGACCACCCTTCCGGTTCACCTGCGGTTCCTTGCCCTCGCTGCCATCATCTGTCCGTCTTGTTCGGTGAAGAGCAGTGAGCCTCCCAGCACTTCAGGTTCACTAGTCATCTGGGCCAGACTGGGGGAGTCCCAGGGCCTGCTGGGTATTAGCTTGTGAATGCTGACAGCTTGGCCACTCTCCTGGCTTGTGATGATGTATGTAGCCCACATCTGGCCTCGAGGGTGCAGTTAGGACACCAGAGTGCACCTCATTTGCATCCTTTTTTTGGTTGTTGGCTGAAGTCGCCCACAGACAATGCTGCTCTTCTACGTAGAGTTCTCCTGGGCTCCCAAGTACTCTGAGAATCAAGCCAGTCCAGTGGCGTCTGCGTTGGCCCTCTGTGCTGGGCCAGCTGCCCTCCAGCCTCTTCCTCTGTGCCTGGCCTCCTGTAGCGCAGCCTCATCTGCCCGCCTTCCAGGCCTTTTGTCTGTGACCTGCCTAGGACACTCTTTCACTGGCTCTATTCTTTTTTGTCATCTTAGACATTTCAGGACAGGGGCACCTTCTCTACCAGCCACCCTTCTGCCAGGCTGAAATAGGAACCATACCGAAGTCTCAACTCCATGCAACCTGAGATCAAATAGTCCAGCTGTTCCTTCCTAGCCAAATGGCCCTGGGGGCAAGAGTCCCTCCTTTCCAGAGATGTGAGGATCAGATGAAATAATGTGCTTGGTGAGCAGGAGGCCGGCAGTGAGCGTGGGATGGCGAGAGAAGTGTCTGAGCACCCTAGGAGAGTGCCACCCAGCAGGCCACCGCAGCTCCGCTCCCCAGTCCTGGCCTCTTCCTGGTTCCAGAAGGCTTCTGCGGTGGGCATGGCTTCAGGCAGTGGGCTGCCCATCCACGGTGGAGCTGGCCCAAAGGAGATCAGGAAGTGTCAGAAAGTGGTCTGTCTAGAGAGGGGCTTTCCCAATGTGTCCTGGGCTCCTCCCCTACTGGCTGTGCCTACCCAGCCAGCCCCGAGCCTCCCTTGTGATAGGCCTAGGTCTATACTCCTGGGCTACTCTGGCAGGCCTTGGGAGTGGTTGCTGAAGGCTATAGCTGGTTGATTTTGCCTTCTCTACTGCTGGCAGGCCACTGACTCTGACAGGTTCCGTCCTTGGGGAAATGAGGTAGCAGGTGTGGCCAAGAGAGACTGTCTCCAGGGACAGGAAGAGAGGGACCCAGAGGGCTGGCGGTACAAGTCCCCCCCAGTGTGTAGCCAGGTGGTTCTCTCGGGGGCCCAAGGTGAATAGTCACGCACCCAGCGCCTTCACTGTTCCCAGAAGCCAGGCTGAGCTCCACCTCTGAATGGCCAGACAGCATCAGTCAAATGCCCATTCCTGCCACGGCCCCCAGGGTGCCCTCACCCTGTCTCCCCCTTTTAAGCTTTTCTGTGCCAGTCTTTCGTTGGGCACCAGGAACTCCAGAACAGATAGTCCTCCAGGAATCTCTGGCAGCAGACCCTGGCTGCTAAGCCCTGAGCCCGAGGCCATGCTGGGAAGCTGAGTTACCTTTGCCGCTCTCTGCCACCTGGGAGCTGCTTTCTTCACAGAGGCTGGGCGGTGAGCGTGGCTAGTGAGCCCAGCCTTCCCGAAGCTTTTCTTTCTTAGTTCCTTTATTTCTTCTTCCCCCCCTCCTCCCCTCCTCTTTCCTCTTCTTCCCTCTTTCTCTCTTTCCCTTCTCATCCTCCTTTTTTTTTTTTTTTTTAACAGGGTCTCACTCTATAACCCAGGCTGGCATTGAACTCACAGCCACCCTGCCTCAGTCTCCCAAGTGCTGGGATTACAAGTGTGAGCCACCACACCTGACTTTTCTCTCAGCTCCGTCCACCCTGATTGGCTCAGGGGCACAATGCCTAGTAATGCTCCCTAGGGTGCAGGCTTTTGGCCTGGGGACTGAGACTGCACAGGGCCTTCTCTGTCCCCGTCCTCTCATGGGCTCTGTTGGCTGTACTGTACAGAAAGACACCAGGATTGTCTCTGGCGCAGGTGACTGAAGGGAGGGTCAGTCTCAGGCTTCCAAGCCTTTTGTTGTTCGCCCTGCTGACTCCCCAGCCCTGGACTGTAGGTGAAACTCCGGCCACTGGGAAGCAGAAGCTGCCTTCAGGTGTCAGCAGAGGCCCATTCTCAGAAGTAGGGTATTCAGCTCGGAGGGTCTTCTCCTTCCTGGGGGGAAGAACAGCAGGTGTTCTCCCACCTGCCCCGCCCCTCCTAGTTTCTGCTGAGTCAGAGAACAAGGTGTTCACGGGCCTAAAAGTTGACACTGGCCTGCCACAGCTCAGAGCTTTGGGGTCTGGTCCAAGGGGCCTCAGGTTCACCTTGCCCCTGGCGGGGTCCTGCCCCTTCTGGATGTCTGGGAAATGGAGTAAAGTGACCATTGTTCGTGCATGGGTTCCAGAGTGTGCCCCCCGCTTGGGCTTCCTAATAATGTAAGAGCTCCGCCAAAGCCTGGCAGTGTCCTAGAGGAAAGAGCCAACATCGTTTGCCCTAGGTTGACCTAGTGGTCACAGCCAGGACTAGGTGTGTGTGCCTGGCTGTATGTTTTATTACAGGTGAAAGAAAAAGATGTGTTGGCCAATCCCTGTCAAAGGTGTGCTGGTTCCCTGGTGAGCAGTCCTGGCTCTGGGATGCCCTCGGCTCAGCTGGGCTCCCTGGTAGCAATTGTTTTAATTACCAGCCCTGCAGTCCTTCTTCTGGTCCCAAGCTGCCATTATCCACCCTAGAGCTCGAATGGCTCAAGAAGTACGGAGAGTTAGGGGAAGTCCACTCGGTCGACTCCCCACTTCTCCTCACCAAGTTGCCTTGACCTATGTACCCACTAGGGCCCGGCCTACGGCCCACACTTGTGAGAGCCAGGCCCAACTCTTGGGGATGTAGACTCTGGGTTTCTACCAGGCCCCTCAGATGTCCTCAGATAACGGAGTTACCCAGCATCATCCACCCAGCCCCCCTGACCCATCTTCTAGAATGTGGTAGGACACACTTTTCCTGCTTGTTATGTAGATGCATGCCATCGTGTCACACTGTGAGAGTAGCCACTATTTAGACTACATGTTCTCCTATCAATAGAGGAGTCTGTAATTCTGGCACTTCAGGGACTGAGGGAGAGGGAGCTTGAATTTCAGTCTAGCCTAGTCTTCATAGCTAGCTAGACCCTAGCTTTCATAAAACCAACCAACCAACCAACCAACCACAACAAAATCCCAAATCAGACGGAAAAGATGAAGTCTTAGGAAAGAGCGTGTGCATTTCCACCATTGCCACAGACATTCTCATCCCAGCAGCCTGCGTGGGCTCATGGGCCTGTCTCTCATCCCAGCAGCCTGCATGAGCTCATGGGCCTGTCTCTCCTCCCAGCAGCCCCGCATGGGCTCATGGGCCTGTCTTTCATCCCAGCACCCTACATGCCCTCGTGGCCCGTTTCCAGTTGGCCCAAAGGACCTCCTGTTCCCTGAAAGCACAAGGCCACCTTGTTCCAGTTCCATGATATAAAGTAGCCATATCTAGGCTACATAAAGGGCACAACTATGTTCTGGCCCAAGGACTTCGTTTTTTTTTTGTCTTTTCAAGACAGGGTCTCCCTGTTGCCCCAGCTGTCCTGGAACTCACTCTGTAGACCAGGCTGGCCTTGAACTCACAAAGATCTGCCTGCCTCTGCCTCCCAAGTGCTAGGATTAAAGGCGTGCGCCACCACGCCTGGCATGGACTTCTTATTTCAACCCAAAAAACAAGAGAGGAAAACAGTTTCTTCATTTTTCTTACGCAGCAGCAGAACTGGTCTCCCCAGTAACGTTGCCGTGATTATTCTGTCTCTGCTCCCAAACTTGGGCTATGTGACTGGAGCAATAATAGATCTGGTCTGAGCTCCACTCCCCTTTGCTCACAGGTCCTTCCTTCTCGGTGCTGCCAGTACACTCTTAGGCAAGGCAGCAGATTGCTGCCTGAGGCTGGGCTCAGGGCAGGAGCAGGCCTGGGGGATGGGAGACGACCCTCACCTGGGAGAGCTGGGAGCAGTGTAGCTGGCTAGTAGGGTGCATTCGGGGTCTGTGACGTGGACAGAGCAGCAGAGCTTTATAGGCTCCAGAACTCAGCCCCAAGGTCTGTGCTCCCTGGACTGCCCCCCCCAGCCCCCGCCCCTGCCTTCTATTGCTCCTGGCCACACTGGAATCAGTACAATGAGGGAGGCTCAGGCTACCCCCAAACAGGGATGGGGAGCCGCAGCAGGGAAGTGTGCAGCACCCTGTGATTCCCGCGCAGGGAATGGCCAGCAGCACTGTCAGCCGCTGTCCTGCGAGGACACGGTAAGAGGGCGGCTGTGGAAAGAGTAGCAGGACGGATGTAGGTCAGCTGGCTGGGGGCAGGAGGCCGTCGGGACAGCCACAGCACCCCACCCCATCCCATCTGCTGTGGGGCTCCAGGCAGCTGCTTCTGGGTGGCCCCAGGAGCTTGTTCACTGAGAGCCTTGCTGGTTCAGTGGGTCCAGGGTGACACAAGGGACATGGCAGCTGATGAGAGGCAGGACGGCCCACCAGGCCCGGGCTAAGCCGCTTGGCTGAATACCGGAGGCAGCATGGGCTTTCCCGATGGCTGGAATCCAGGGGTATTCGAGCCAGCCTCCTCCACCCCCACTTCCTAGACCCCCGGACTGCCATCTGCTGCCCATCACCCTCCGAGTTCCCTCTTTTGGCTCTACATGCTTGAGAGCAGGGGACGTGAGCAGGGGGAAGTGACCACTCTGGACACACCAAGGTGATCTTTCTCTCACCCCTTCCAAGGTGGCCCACACTAACCCAAAGAGCCCCACCAGGCTGTTGTGGCTGGGTTTTATTTGTAGCTGGAGAGGTGCCAGCAGTCTGTTCCCAGCCTGTGCCCTGCCACGCAGCCTCGGCCACAGCCTGAAACACACTGCCTGGCTCCTCCCTGAGGGCTGGGGTAGTTACAGACAGCTGGGGCCACAGCCTACCTTGCCAAGTGGCCATTTGTCCTTGCCCCTCTTGGGGGGCCTCTACTCCTTGGAAGTTTGGGGCACCTCCAGGTCTTTCTCAGCCCCAATTCTTTAGATCCTTTTCTTACCTGAAGGTCGAGGCATTCAGGAGAGTTGGGGTCGGGGTGTGGGGGCCCCGCTAAACTGCCCATTTCTTGAAGCCCAGGAGGCCCAGGGCTACAAGCAAGGGGCAGGGGCTGTGAGAGCCAACCCCATGGGCCACTGAGGGCCGAGTTCTAGCCCTCAGGGAACACGGCTGGACTGTGTACATAAAGCTGAAACCATGTTCAGCAGCAGAGGTTGCTGAGCTATTTTTTTTTTAAGGTCTGCTTATTTTTGCTGAGCTGACTGAGCAGACTTTCATCCTGTGAGCCAGCCAGAACAGACTACACTGCCTGCCTGTGAGAGGCTGTGTCCTCCGCCTGCCTCACCTCCCTGCTTCTCCAGTAGGGGCTGAACGAAGTGGTACAAAACTTGACCTGTCCAACCTCACAGAAAGCACCAGAAACCCATGGGTCTACAGTGTGGTTCTGCTCAGCCAAGGCCTTCCCACACCATCACTCGGAGGTCACACAGTAAGCACAGCGAGAGCTGCCAACCTGTTCTTTCGCCTGTTCCTTCCTCTCCTGTTCCGGGGTCTCTCCTAACCCTGCAGTTCTGTGCTAAGGCTCTTTCTGGCAACCCAGGCCTAAGCCCTTCTTTCTGCTGGTGAGCTGTGTCGCAAGGCTCCCTGCCCCAGGGTTTTCATCCACACCCTACAACCTAGGAAGCTGCACTTGGCTGCGACTTACTGCATGGCTAGGGTAAGTCCTTGCCCTCTGTAGTATTTGATCCTAGTGTGTGGCCAGTTTGGAGCCCAGATAGGAACATCTCCAGAGCTCCACATCATTTTTGAGGCCATTTTCAGCCCTCAACACTTTCTAGGTGCGTGACTTCTGGGAAAGTTACTTGACTTCTGAGTTCCCGTGTCATGGTGAATAGAACTGTCAAGATCTACCCCTTAGGTGACAGCGGGATCCATTAGGGAAGGACTCTGGTCCTGCCGTCCACAAAGCCACAGCATCCTCCAAACTCATGTCTTCCACCTGTAGTTGAGGGAGTTCCTTGTGTCATGCTGCAGAAAGGGTAGGAGGGGCCAGGGGGCTCCCAGAAAGGTTCTTTTATCCCTTCTCTCCTGTGGCCCCAGGCCAGAACTTACTGGCCCAGTTTAATTAGGGACCTAGAGTCCTTCCAGGGACCTTGTTAGGAAATGAGCCCAGAGCCTTGGGGATCTGTGGGGTTAGCATTCAGAGGATGTGGCAGGGCTGCCCCCCCCCCATCTACCCAGGAAGGAAAGGGTGCTGGGCCCTTTAGAGGCCTGACACAGGCATCTGACTCTGAAGGACAGCCTTTGCCTCCATCCTCTCTGTCCCCTGCCTTGCCCAGCCTCACCCCTCAGAGGTAGGAAGGCTCTCGTGATTCTGTTCTGTGTACTATCAGTGGCCTCTGCCCAGGGGAGTGCTGAAGGAAGGAAAGAGCAAGCTGCTGCCCTTGGGTGGCGAAACAGCTGGGACCAGGGGCAGGTCCACCCCCCAGGGGCAGGTCCACCCCCCAGGGGCAGGTCCACCCCCCAGGGGCAGGTCCACCCCCCAGGGCCAGGGGCATCCCCCCAGGGGCAGGTCCACCCCCTAGGGGCAGGTCCATCCCCCAGGGGCAGGCTCACTGCCCCCTGTGCAGGACAGTGTTCCTGTTAGAAACTTACTCTGTCATCCGGTCTGTCCCCCTGCCCTACCCCCTCTGGTCGCGGCTGTTCGGGAGCCTCCCTCACACACTGCTTGCCCTCTTGCCCAAACCTTCCCTGGACTGCTCCCTGCACCTGGCCATGGCCCCCAGCACAGGCAGACCCACCTTCCCTCCATTTCTGTGACCACTGTGGGGCCCGTAGGCTACCATGTTCAGGGATTGTTGACCGCACAGCCTCTTGGGCAGCAGGGCAGTAGTGCCCAGGTCTGTGATGGCCTGTGGCACAGCACACAACTGTGAGGCTCTGGATGGAGCCTTTCTGTCCTTTGGACCAGTTCTCAGTATGAATGCTGCCCCACCTGGCTCAGGAACCCCCAAATCATTATATATCCCCTCACCTCCTGAGCCTTCACCTGCCATGGTCCCCAGGGTCCCATCCCCTTGCTGGACCCTGCAGCAGTAGTCCTCTGACCCCTGTCCTCCTCCTGTTTGTCCTCTGCAGTGGCACTCCAAAAAAAGGCAAGGCCGACCTTCGCTTGCCTTCCCAGAGCCTCAAGTCTTCTTAGCCAATCAGAGCCCATCATGGCCTGCTATGCACCTGTCTCCTCTGCTGCCCTGGGTCTTCTTACCCACCACCCCAGTCCCCGGGAGAAATCCCCAAGAGAAAATCCTCCCCTCTCCCCCGCTGTCCCTTGGTCCCGCTCTCCTCACTCAACCCTACCTGACCTCTAGAGCATCTTCTCCCTGGCCCACAGGAGCCTCCTGGGGTCTTTGGCTCTTACGTTCTTCCATCTCTGTCCCGTCACTCCATCCTGTGAGGGTCTGATAAGCGACTGTGGTTCAAGGCACAGACCACAGGCCTGGGGCAGGGGCAAGGGAAGGGGCAGGGGGAGGGGGAGGGGGACGTCTGTCGGGGAGAGGTGGAAGAGATGATCTTCGGGCCTTGCGTATGCCCAGTGCCCTCCACCTCCTGTGCTATGCCAGCTCCCCTGCTGCCCGAGGTTGGGCACAGCATTTCTGGAGCCTTGGGCTCCTCTCTGCCATGGTCCTTGATATTCCCGTGCCACAGGCCCTGCTCCAGGATCGATGGCCCCAGTCTCAGGGTGCGATGTCCTCTGAGCTTCAGCTTCTGCCACTGTGCAGGAATGGAGGACCCAGAATCCTCCCTGATCTGTGCCGTGACTGGGGTCAGACCAGTGCTTTCCCTCCACTGGGCCCCTCACAGGTGGGGTGGGCCGGGGGCTTGCTTTTCCAAGGAAAATACCCACCGGTGTTTGCCTTTTTGAAGTACGTGCCCACATGGGAAAGGGGGTGGAGGTACGGTGGGAGGGGGTGATTCATCATTGCAAGTGCTTGCCCACACAGGCGGGGGTGACTCAGTCACTCTCGTTTGCTTAGAACAAACCCAGGGTTAAAATAATAATAATAATAATAATAATAATAATAATAATAATAATAATAATAAATAAAATTAAAAAAAAAAAAGAACAAACCCAGGGTTAAAACTAAAATCTCAGGATGCCGTTTGGTCCCTGGAACGTGTGCCACACGCCCTGGCTGCTGGCTGTCCCTGGTAGCTCTGCAGCAAGCCTTCCCCTGGAACTTGGGAACTTGCTGGCTGAGCGTGGCTTTCTTGAAAGCAGAGAGGCTGGGGCTGGAGAGATGGCCTAGCGGTTAAGAGCGCCGACCGTTCTTACAGAGGACCCGGGTTCGATCCCCAGCACCCACATGGCGACCGAAAACCGTCTGAAACTCCAATTCCAGGAGAACTCCAGTTCCAGGGGAATCCGAGACCCTCTTCTGACCTCCGTGGCATTGCACGACACGGGTGCACAGACCTGCATGCAGACAGTACATTCATACACATATGGAAATAAATTAAATTAAATTAAAAAAAAAAGAATATTAGTAATCCTTTAAAAAAAAAAAAAAAGAAAGCAGAGAGGCTGGTCTTTGCAGAGAGAATTAGAGCCTGGTGTGAGGTTAGGCAGGACCGAGCATCCTGGCTGCTGATAGAGAATCTGTCTTCTCGGTTTCTCCTGCCCTGCCCTGCCCTGCCCAACTTCCACAAATATGGTGAACTCATCACCGCACGGGCCCGCCCATGACCCGTTGCCGTTGGTATTCTGCAGCACATTTTCCATCTTTCTTGCTCCTGTTATGACTCACGACTCCCAAGTGTTCGGCAGCATTGAGACTCTGGAAAATGCTGAATCTATAAGCTGTTTGTCTCATGAGGCTTCCTGTAGGCCAAGCCCTTTCCACATGCCATCTCCAAGCTCATGGTAGCCCCTTGGGAGGTGGCCTGGGAAGAATTAGGAGACCCATTGTACAGATGGGAACACTGAGCCCCCAGTCCCATGGGTACTGACTCTGTGGTGGCTACAGGGAAGGTTAGGACAAGTGAGCAGCACTGTTGTGATCCTGGTGGCCAAGCGGGTTGGTTGCTGGGTGACTAGGCTTCATTGTCATCGCAGGCCTACTCTGTCAGTGGCCTCATCAGTCGAGACTGATGGAGACAGATGGAAAGGAGGGGGAGTCACTAGAGGGGCAGGAAGGGTGGGGGAGTGCTGGGAAGGCAGGGAGAAGAGAGGGGTCTACACAGCGTTGTCACTTCCTCTGTGGTTCTCACAGTCTGTCTGCACCGATTCCTGACAGATGGAGGGAGGGGAGGGCTGGTGCCAAGAGGCTGTCACCACAGGCAGGCAGAGCGAGGGGAGGGTGCTTTGTGGCCGAGGCTTGTGTGGGGAGGGGAAGCAGCTGGTGGTCTGGCTGCTGGGCCTCCTCAGAGCCCATTGCCCAGGAGCTGCTGGGGTGGTGTTCGTGTGGATGCGGTGGGGCAGGAAGTGCGTGTGGAGTGAGCCTGCCACCTGCCCGCTGGCTGTGCCCTCTACCTTCTGCAGGCAGAGGCTACCCCCCCCCTCCCCCCACTAAGGATACTTGCTGCTGTTCCTCACTGGGTGTTGGGGTAGGCAGGACTCTGGGGACTGGTACTGAGCTGTGGTCAAGGTGACCAGGGTAGGGAAGGTCTGGGGATAGGAGGCCCTTGGGTCACAGAGGATGTCAAAGGCTGCCTGCTGGACCAGAGTTTGACCCTCAGCGGGCTGCCCTGGCTGTGGCTCAGGCTCCCTTCGTGGGAGAAGGCCCTGTGCATTTCTTCTGGCTCTGCCATTTTCACAGGCGTAGGTGGCTCCGACCTCGGCTCCATCCAGCCTCTGTGGTACGTCTTGTCTCTTTAGAGTGACTTCTGCTGGCGAGACTGGCCGTCTCTCTCCTGCTTCCTGGGTGCTCATACAAGGCTCAGTGAATGCCTGCTTGCTGAATGAATGAATGAGCTCTTTGATCACACAGCTTCTGAAATAGAGGCCACACTCCTTTGTAAGGCAGTTCTCCAGAAAGTTCTATCCTGGGAGGTCTAAGGGCCGGCCTGACACAGGATTCACCAAGCAGCCCTGCAGATCCAGAGACTCCCCTGAGCTGGCCCAGCTTTCTAATGGCTCCTGGCAGAGCAGGGTCCTCAGTACAGTGATCCCTGGGCTGTTGCCAGCAGTCCTGTATGCAGCCCTTGTGTTGGGTCACGTGCTGTTCAGGCCTCACATTGGCCTGATTTTATCCCCACTTCACAGGAGACAGGTGAGATAGGTCGGGAATGCTTTCTGGGGTTCACATTAAGTCAAGAGGGTAGGGGCCGGGCCAGGAAAGCCTCCTGAAACAGGATTCCGGCTGCAGAGTCCCTCAGGGAGACCAGGAACATTGCGCCAGGGCCCAATGATTTGGAATAGAGCCCAGGGCTCTTAAACTGGCAAAGCAGGTGACTGGCCTAGAGTAACTGAAGATGTATGTAGTGCAAAGGCCCTGGGCCTGAGTGCTGGATGGGACTGAGCCTCTTTCCTAGGCAGGGGCATCCTCTGGTTAATATCAACAATGGCAGCCACAGGTGATAAATTACACGTGCTTGGCTCATGTCAGGTCTAGTCGGTATCCTGGGGCAGGCCAGGAGGAGTGGAAGGTGGCATACACCCTGAGAACAGGAGCGTGGCCTCGCTAGCTCCCCACAGTAGTTGGGGGAGCTCCCTGGAGTCTGATACTGGTTGGTCACTTGGGATGGGGAGATGGCTTGATTAAGCTGCAGTGCTTGAAAAACGCACCTCTAGACCTCGCTGGTGGGATGCCCGCTCACTGCCCAAGGGCATAGTCTCTCTTCCTGGGTCATATATAGAACCATTCCATAAACATCGCTGCCAGGCCTGTGCCCACCCTAAGGTGACCCAGGAGTCTAACCTCTCCTCAAACCTTGGCTCTCTGAATTCTTCAGGGGTGCTTGTCAGTGTGCGTAGTGGGTGATTGTGTCCCTCGCTGTACCCACAGTGCGACCTACTCTGACAGGGCCACAGTGTGACAGTTGGGTGGATCGCCTCTGTTCTCAGTGTCAGAGTGTCCTGTCTGCATAGTTGGGGCTTGGTGGTCCTCACCATCTGAGAGGTGATGGGCACAGTGACTGCTCAGCCTCAATCTGAGGCTTCTTGGGGTAGGGCTGACGTCTTGAAACACCTTTGCTCTCCACAGATGAATTTGTAATCCTTCATCAGACCTTTGAGGGAGTTTGCAACAGAGTCAGTAAGGCACAGAGAGGTGGGGAGATGCATCCAAAGTCACCCAGCCTGTGAGGGGGCAACAGGACTCAGAGCCTGGACTCTGGCTCTCAGAGGTCCGTATGTCAAGCCACTATACTAAGCAGGGTAAGAGCCAAATAAGGACTGGACAGGAGAGGCTTCTGGCAGCCTGGTCTTGTACACGAGCATCTGAGAGTCCCACTGAACCTATCACCTCCCACACGAGCAGGAGAGCTCAGACGAGGGCCCCAGAGCATGATGGGGGTGTCCTGACTCGGGTTGAGATCTGTCACAAGATTAACGTTAATTAAGTCTTGTTAATTCAGTCCTGCGCTTATGCGGAGCGTCTGACAGCAAATTACTCATAAGTGAGGCGGTAAGTATATTGCTGCGTTTTCCTAAACACTCAACTACAAAGACAGCACTAGGTAAGGCCTGGAGGGTGAGAGATGTGGGGTCCCACTCACTGACACCCCCCTGGGATCCTTGTGTCCTGGACAGAAGAGTGCCCCCCCCAACCTGGAGGGGCTGCAGTAGGCTGCTTTGCTGGAAGGTATATGCTAAGGGTGGGGAGCATGGCCACCCCCCCGGCCCCTCAGCAGTCCCTCATCCCTGTCTTTCAAAGCAGTCTGCTGTGCACACACATATTTCTGAGCACCCTCCCATGACACTTTGTAGCTTGCTCTGCACAGAGTAGGGCTCAGTCAAGGAGGCTTTGGACCTGGCTGTGAGCATCTAGGCCACCTCAGTGCTGGCACGCACATTCACGCTGTGTGTGGTCTGAAGGACTATGGCCTGGCAGGGACTGGGCTCCTCATATTCTGAGGTGTGCAGACACATGTAGGGATACCTGCTCCTGGCTTCCTCCTTGGAAGCAGGGTCAGGCCCACATTCTAGGCAAGCAGCCTGTTGTTAGCAAGGGGAAGGTCGGAGCCTCTGCTGGGTGCAGTGTGCCCCCTCCCCCTAAGTTTTGCCGCCTTCCTTGGCCTCCAGCTGGGCCATGCCTGAGACATTTGAAACAATTCCAGGCTTTGGGTACCTAGAATTTTTTTTTTTTTAATTTAATTAGAGCATTAAATGGTAGCCCTGTGGGAGAATCCTGCCATCTGTCTGTCACACGAGAGGCGGGCAAATCGCTGCATAGTTTTCTGCAGTGTGTGAGCGTCATGGGAAGCCACCTGTGCATGTGTGGGTATGTGGCCCATGTGCTGAAGCATGTGCACAGCATGGCACATGTGTCTCAGTATGCTCGGTATGTGGGGCACGTCTGCGTGTGCCTCTCTCTGCATACATGCCCCTCTGTGTGCATGTGTGGCCATGTGCGTCTGTGTATGTGTGTGCTATGTGCCATGCCCGAGGACCTGCATGTCTATTTTAACACACCTCCTTGTGTGTGGTCTGGGGCCAGGCCTGGCTTGTGGGCACAGTGAGTCAGGCTGGGCCATGTGCCCAGGGGGCCTCTTGAGCCCTCCTGGCCAAGGTACTGGTCACAGACTGGCTAGGCAGAAGGCAGGACGGGGGTTAGGTTTGGCAGATACAGACTGGCATTTGTGTGTGTTGGGGGGTGAGGGGCAGGAATCCTTGTCGCTTGTTTGACAGATGGGGAAGCCCAGGCCTGCCCAAGCCCAAAGCCAGTGTGTGGGGAAGACTAGAGACCAGGCCTAGGGCTTCCTTGTGCTGCTCTTTCTGCAGTGGACTGTTGCCCTGACTAGCAGTTTGTGCTTTTGGTATCTTTGATGCTGTTAGATGTTCAGAGACATTCCTGAAAGAGCACCTCCCTCACCTCTCAGGGTCAGTTCCGATGTCCCACTGTGTTCTCTTCCATAGAGGAGGTCTCTTGAGCGGCTGGAGAACACTGGACCCAGGAGGTCCACCCTCTCACTGTGTGATCTGAACCCATCTTGTCCCTCTCTGAACCTCATAGGAACTAAGCGAGAGGAGTAGGGGGTGCAGTTCAGTTGGTAGAGTGCTTACCCATCATGCATGAAGCCGTGCATTCCGTCCTCAGCATTGAATAAACCATGGTGTGTGCCTAGTGCTCGAAGGTAGAGGCAGGAGGATCAAGTTCAGGGTCATCCTTGGCTACATAGTGCATTTAAGGCTGCCCTGGGATGCATGAGACCTTCTCTCAAAAAACAAACAGAAAACCAACTTAGAAATCTGCCAGGCATGGTAGCACACTCCTGTAATCCCAGCACTTGGGAAGTTAAGGCAGGAGGATCAAAAGTTAGAAGCCAGCCTGGGCTACACCGTCTTAACAAACAAATAAAATGGGGCTGGAGAGATGGCTCAGTGGTTGGGAGCACTGACTGCTCTTGCAGAGGACCCGGGTTCGATTCCCAGCACCCACATGCCAGCTAAGAACTGTCTTTAGCTCCAGTTCCAGAGGAGTCAGACACCCTCTTCTGACCTCCGCAGCACAATCCTACATGCAGACAGTACATTCATACACATAAACAAACAAACAAACAAACAAACCAGAAAGGAGTGTAGTGCAGTAGCTCAGCGGTACAGCACCTGCCTAGCATGCATGAGGCCCTAGTTCAGTTCCAACACTAAGTGAGGAAACATGCAAAAGGTTCCATGTACCTCAGGGTGCAGTTGGGTGGCCATCAGTCTGTGGTCAGAGCTGAGTCCAAATCCCTATCTCCTCAGGGTTTCCTGGAGAGTAAGCTGGGACACAGGGTCCAGGACAGGGGCTGGTACGTTCTCCAGCCTTGCAGACTGGAAGTGAACTGTTCCCCCAGGACATTCTGTCAAGTTGCTAGCACTGCCCTCCAGCTTCAGCTACTGTGTGGGGACTCCTGACACCGAGGTTGAACTGGAACAAGTTCAGAGAGCAGAAGTCCCTTCTCATCCATTCTCATGGCATGGAGGCTCAGGAAGGGGATGCAGGGTGCTGAAGGCCACGTGGATGCTCAGGTAGAGCTGCGACCAGAACACCAGGCTTTTGGCCTCAGCTCTGGCAGAGTAGACCCATCTGTGGGATGGCACACTGCCCACATTTAGTGCTCCTTCCTTCTAGTTACTCTTTGTCTCCTGGGGGATTCTACGCCTGTCAAGACTAACGAAGACAAGGCTGGGTGAGGCGGTGTATGCCTTTATTCCAAATGCTTGGGAGGCAGAGGCAGGCAGATCTCTACCAATTTGAGAGTAGCCTGGCCTACATAGTGAGTTCCAGGCCAGCCAGGGCTACATAGTAAGACCCTGGCTCAAAAAAGAAAATAAAAAGTAATTAAGCCAGGCATGGTGGTGCACGCCTTTAATCCTAGCACTTGGGAGGCAGAGGCAGGCGGATCTTTGTGAGTTCAAGGCCAGCCTGGTCTACAGAGTGAGTTCCAGGACAGCTGGGGCTTCAGGGAGACCCTGTCTCGAAAAGACCAAAAAACAAAAAAAAAAAACACAAAAAAAAAAAAAAAAAAAAAGTAATTAATTAATGAAATTTTAAAAAGGATTCACCAAAACCCAACACCCAGAAGTGAAATGTCCTTGTGCAGTCTGTGTGGTTGTTATCCTGCCTCTACTGTCTGCTGGGTTCAGGTAGTTGACTGACAGCTAAACAGGCTGGTGAGTGGTGGACCAGAAGAGGTTTTGAAGCCATATGGGGGTCAGGGAGGCTTCCTAACAGAATGGGGGAGGAGTCACCCACCCCCAACTCCCAAAGAAGAAGGAAGGTGTACCCTCCCTGGGCCATGGTGCTGCAATAGAGACCACTGAGAGGACCTGGCTCTACGCAGAGCACAGGGAGGGTAGGAGGCAGGGTCTGCCGGCTGGGCCGTCACTGCGGGGCTAGGCAGAGCTGCAGCCTGCTGGCGGCCTGGTGAGACTGCCACCTACTCTCGCCCTTCTCCTCACATATAGGAAGAATAAGCTGGAGAGGAGCCGGGCGCCCAGGCTCCTGATGCCCTTTGAAAAATAGTAAAAGATTGACCGGACACAGAGTGAGTTCCAGGCCAGCTGGGGCTACAGGGAGACCCTGTCTCAAAAATACAAAAAAAAAAAAAGTAAAAGAAATGGCTTGAGGGCCTACTGTGCACACTGCCTGGGGAAGGGGTGCTGCTAGAGTTAGGATCTTTCATCACAGGAATGTCCTAAATGTCAGGCCCTGCGTGGTTTGCTGGTATATGTGATCTCACCACGAGTTATAAGTAAATGTTCACTCTCAGATGGGGAGCACAGGCTGGAGGCTGCCTGAGGTCACACAGCTAGAAAGGGACAAAACCAGGATGTAAGCCCTGGGCCCCTAAAGATGCTTCTGGTCCGAGGAAGGGTATGGCAAATTGGACCCTGAAACCATTGTGCGAGGAGGAATGGGGAGCACAGGGAATGGATTCGTCGTAAAGCAGCAGGCGGTGATCCTAGGGTAGGCTCTCAGAGATGGCTTCTGTTCCATCCAAGGCACAGGGAGCTGCCCGACTGGAGGACACTAGCTCAGGAGCCCAAGCAGTTGAGAACCTGGTGAAGTGACCCTGAGAAGAGGTGGCGTGGCTGCAGCATGGCAGGGGACCTGTGAGCAGGGAGGCTGTGCTGGGCGTTTGGCCCTGCCCTCCTCCGCCCCCTTCCACAGCCTGTGCCTCCTGCTCAGCTCCTGCTGCGGCTCCTGTGCCGTGGCCCTGGCCACTGTCTCTGCCTTTGCTGCCTGCCCTATGGCTGGCCGCAGATGAATGAGCGTCAGTCTTCCAGGACGGATGCCCTGAGAGAAGGCCCCTGAGGTTTTCCTAACTGTGGGCTCATCAGCACCGGGCAGGTGCCAGGCACACAGTAGGCCCCCTGCCTGATTCTCTGGATTCCAGCAGCAGAGGCTTGAGATTTTCCTATTCTGAAAGGAAATGAATGAAGCTGGTCCTCCCAGTGCCAGAACCTGTCATTGAGGGTGAGCCCCCAGAGAAGCCTGAGTGAGGGGACCCCAGCACCCAGCTCTCCCAGGGTGAGCCCCCAGAGAAGGCTGAGTGAGGGGACCCCGGCACCCAGCCCTTCCAGGGTGAGCCCCCAGAGAGGGCTGAGTGAGGGGACCCCAGCACCCAGCTCTCCCAGGGTGAGCCCCCAGAGAGGGCTGAGTGAGGGGACCCCCGCACCCAGCTCTCCCAGGGCGAGCCCCCAGAGAGGGCTGAGTGAGGGGACCCCAGCACCCAGCTTTCCCAGAGCGGACCTGAGACCCCCCACTGCTCTACCCTGAACACTCTCCAGGCAGACCAGTGCCTCCGCGTGGGCTGCCTTCCTCCCCCACTTTGGCATAGCTGTCTCCCAGGAAACGGGGAATTTTCCCTCTCTCCCATCATTAGGGTGCCAGGGCAAACAAACAGCCTAATCCAGATGAGCCTGGGCCACAATCACACTCTTTTGGGTTTTTTTCTTTATTTCTAGCAATTTTGAGAAGCCCGAAGTAATTGGTATTCCACACGGGTTAATAGAGCTGCTGCCTCCTTGGTATTACGCCTTAATTTCCTTTATCGCATAGCAAGTTGGAATGGATCGCCTGCTCCTGCCTTTTTCCCACCGAAGCCTATTACCAGCCTGTCTGCTGGCTGAAGTCATTTCGTGGCAGTTCTTGGCTCCTCGCCACTTCCCTGGGAATCTTTCTGTCCAGAGCCAAAGAACAAGGAGGGCGAAGAATCCATTTGTACAAAGTGGGGGTCTCCCGTTGAGAACTTACTTCCCTCCTTGTTCAGTCTCTCCTGCTTCTCAAGGCAAGCGGAGCCTTCGGAGGCAGACTGGCCGTATGTTAGTAGTGGTGGGAATGGGATTCCCGCGCTGGCGGTGGGGAGGGACAGCCACCCCTGCTGCTGCTGACCCCTGGGTTACATCCCGTGACCGAGTCTCTGAGGTGGCAGCGTTGGAAAGCTTCTGTGACTAGTGCTCATGCTCTGGCCCAGTGGGCCGGAGTGGTGTCATTGTGCATCTTGAGACGATTAAGATCCGCGACCAGCCCCCCCCCCACCGCCCCGGGATGTGGAGGTCCAGATCTATGGTTCTGTGGTTTTGTGATTCCCCAAGTGTCCTTGTGATGTTTGTGTGTGTGCGTTGTCAGGACTCACAGAACCCGACCCCCATCCCAGACCCTAGGCAGAGATATTTTCTGCAGTAAACTCTTCTTTCTGGGCCTGTACCCTAGGCAGGAGCCGAAAGCTATTCTCTGCATCAGAAACCTGACAGAGGAAAAAGCAGTTACTCCAGACTCTAGACCCTTGACAGAGAGACTTCATCAGAGCGAGTCAGAAAAGGAAAAAGAAAAGTTTTCCCTGACTCAAGAAGTTTCGGCAGACAATCTTGCAGCTGCGTGGTGCAAACCCCCAGCTTTCCTGTCTGCGTTGTGAGCGCTCCCACTTACAAACCCCAACTGCCAGCCATTTTGCTGCTGACCTGCTCCTTCTCAGAGAGCTAGCCCCCTTTCATCCCCATTAAAGCTCATTCTACTTTTCGGGGTCTCCTGTTTCCTTTTGTGACTCTGGTCACACTCACCCGCACTACCACATCTGTACTCAGGGATCTCTCTCGTTTGTCTCTAGAAACAGGGTTTTCTCGCTGAGCCCAGCGTGCACTGTCGGCTGGGCTGGTTGTCGGAAGAGCTCCCGGGACCCTCCTGCCACCCCATCCCCAGCGCTGCACAAGTATAGGACCATTTTTTTATGTGGGTACTGGGGAGCCAAACACTGGACCTCCCCTTGCTCCGCAGGCCAAGCACCACAGCCCCTACACTGCCCCAGGGCCAGGCCTCGCCAGGAGAGGAATCGTTTTGGTGAGGATGTCAGCTGGGGGCTGCCCCAGCTCCTCTGGCGTCGTTCTCTATTTGTGAAGTTCGAGGAGGATTGGACCAGGTGGGCTCCAAGGTCCAAGTTAGTTCTAGGCTTGTCCTGCCCTCAGCGCCCATGTGGCCTGGCCTCTGCCCAGCACAGCGTGGGACTTGAGCCAAGCCCCTTGTCCATCTGAGTCCACTCCCACAGCAGAAGGTAGCCTAGCTCTCCCGGAAAGTCCTAGCAGGAAAATGGGGATGGTAAGAATGAAGAGCAAACAGCGCTGCGGACGGGGACTTTCCTGCCTTCATGGGCTGTACGGTCTACCAGATGATTTCAGTGTCCTTATCTCCTTGAAGCCTCACCACCCTAGACTGTTAGCCCATTTTGTAGGTAAGGACAGTGAGGCCCTTACCTTTCTAGGTAAGGACAGTGAGAGATGAACTCAGTTATCATTGGTGCAGCTTGCCCTCAGCCTTGGCAGGGTCATTGTGGTCTGCACGGCATGCCTGCCCACAGGCTGCAGAGTCCCACTGTGGCAGGCAGGATAGATGTGGGGGCTCAGTGACAGCTCCAGCCTACCGTACATCATAGCCAGGATCCCACAAGCTCAGGCACTAACCCATCTTCAGTAGAAGAAAGGAGCTGCCCCAAGCCTAAGGAACTGAGTTCAGTTCCTGGGACCCACATGGTGAAAGAACAGAATTGACTCCAGCCGGGCGTGGTGGCGCACACCTTTAATCCTAGCACTTGGGAGGCAGAGGCAGGCGGATCTTTGTGAGTTCAAGGCCAGCCTGGTCTACAGAGTGAGTTCCAGGACAGCTGGGTCTATAGGGAGACCCTGTCTCAAAAAACCAAAAAAAAAAAAAAAAAAAAAACAACCAGAAACAGAATTGACTCTAGCAACTTGTCCTCTGACCCCCCACCCCAAAGTAAATAAAATCCAGTAGCCTCCCCAGCACAGGACACTTTCACAGAGTCACACCTTAAACTCCAGGCCACCTTCTGGACACACAGGTTAGCAGAGGCTCCTAGGAAGGTATGGGTGGTAGTAGTGATGGAGAGCCTGTACCAGGCTCTTGGGCCTGGCCTGCCTACGCTTGCTGGCGAGAAGTGCCCCAGCACAGAGGTATGTTTTAGAGAGGCAGCAGGCCCCAAACCAGGAGATGGATTTTCCCAGTAAGGAGTGCTGCTGCCCATTTGTCTCTGGAGGGGCCTCTGCAGCTCCAGGAAGGCATCCCCTGCCCACCTAATTGGTGCAGCATTGCATCTGCCAGGCAGCCAGCCCTGCTTCCACAGGAGAGGACCTGTGGGCAGCAAGTAGTCAGCCATTCTGTCCTTCACTCCCAGAGGCAGGGACCACACCTTGACCTAGCCTGCAGAATTCTGCACTGGGAGACCTGGGCTTTCCACCGGCAGCTGGTAGGAGCTGAGCCCAGAGAGGGTTACCCCACAGGTACCCCGCTCAGGGTACCCCGCAGGGTGGCAGAGCAGGGATGGACTGTGCTCTGGAGCCTTTTGAACTGCAGGAGGGTCCCCCCATCCTTCCAACAGGGAGACCAGTTACAGGCACAGTGAAGTCTGCCCAAGGGAGGCAGAGCCACACGTGCCTCAGTACCAGGTGCCTGCCTGGGGCGTAGGCAGGAAGGTTCCTGCCCGGAAGAAGCTGTCACTCCTCTGGAAAGTCAGGTGCTCCCAGCTTCCGTGAAGCTGGACCAGCAGGACCCTGGCCTAAAAGCTCTAGTATCGCCCACAGGCTTCTCAGCCTCGTCTCCTGCCCTCTGCAGGTTTGTACTTTGCAGATGCCCCGAGTTCTCTGTTTCCCTGGGAACTGTAGTCTGGTACCGCTGGGCAGGCCACACTCCAGGGTGGGCCAGTTAGATCCTGGGAGGAGGTGGTGTTTCTGGTTGTGATGTGCGTCTTCTAGGTAGTATGCACGCATTGGGTTTGGGTTTTTCGTGGGTGCCAGCCAGGGACCCCTGCTGATGTCATCCTGTCCAGGCGTCCCTGCACTCCCTCCCTACCTCCAGCTGGCACTGGCTCAGTACTGTCTGCATCCACAAATCACTGGGACAGGAAGATGTCTTTTGTCTATCCCTCAGAGACGCTCGTCTTCCCTGGGGCGACAGAGTCTCACATACCCCAGGGAGAGCTTAGACCTCCCTTGGTGACAGCCAGACCCCAGGCAGGGAGCGTCCCAGAGCAGCTGGGCCTGGAGGAGAGGCTGGGCGTGGGAAGCCCTAGATGGTGCTTTGGGAGGCCTTGGTGTAAGAGCCACAACCTGTGTGTGTCATGAGGTCAGTGGAACAGAATCTCAGCCGGAAGGGCTTCTTAAAGTTTGAGCTGAGTGAGGCCCAGGGTGGAAGACACCACATTGCTGATTAGGGCTAGAGAGATACTTTGGGGGAGCTCCTGGGCTGAGGACATAGGAGAGAGCCCTGGGCAGGGCTAGGGGCAAGCGTTCCTGTCCTGGCTCGGACCCTGCTGGCTGTGTCTTGTTCAGGTCTCCTTTCTGGGACTTTCTTCTGTCACCTAGCGATGGTGGTGCCTTCTTCTAAGCATTCCAGCCGAATGAGCAGAAGCTCATTTCCTCCTTGGGAGACAGTGGCGCCAGATGCTCAGGAAGGCACACCTCTCTTCTCTGCTGCAGCCCTGGGTCCACAGGGGATCTCCCAGTAGAGCATCCCTGCACTGTCTCCCATTTGGCCTCTCCCTCACCCCTCCCTCATTTTGATGTCTCAGTGTCTGGGGCCATTTTGTTTGACTCATGATATGACCTGAGCAGAATGTGTAACTCTTCAGTGGACTGAACAGGAGACAACCTGGAAAACTTGAGGATCCCCCACACCCCGTACCCCCACCATGAGGATCCTGTCCTCGTCTCCTGCATCCTCAGCATCTTGTGGTTCCTCCCTCGTTCTCCCCAGGTGGGATGGGAGGGTACGAGGAGAAAGGACCCAGATGTCTCAGATGTCACCTGCTGATAGATGGTGTGCTGAGCCTGCTGGAGAGCACAGAGCTGGGAGCGAGCCATGTCTGCCCTGGTTGGTGTCAGGACACTGTGGAAGCAGCTTGCTACCCACCATCACCTAGAAGGTTAAGCAGGTGGATGCCTAGATCCAGGAAACATCCCTTGGGGGACATTTCTTACTGACTGACATATGAGAGACAGGGACTAGCACAGAGACCTATCAAGCAGCTCAGGACGTGCAGATCGATGCTAAGGCACCGGAACCAGGAGTCCTTAGCTCCTGAAACACAGGGAAGCGATTTAAATATTAGACCCATGGGACCTTTAAAGTCAGGTTCATGGGAACATCCCATGTCTGGGGAGGAGTTAGGATGTGAACCCAGCTCTGCTGGGCCATAAAGCAGCTGGCAGTGAGCCTGGCTCCGAGCCCTGGAGTTTGTTCGGTGGAGGCTCCTGCGGGGCGCGGAGGGGAAACAGCTGATGGGATCCCCACTTCCCACCCTGTTTCAACAGTGTGGCTCCATCTTTATGTTTTCTGTGTTGAGAATTTCACTTGGGAAAGGGTTCCTCTGCTTAAGAGTGAAGAACATTTGCCAGGCCTTGCACTGTGTGAAGCTCTGTGCCAGGGCCTGCCACAGCCTGCGGGGGCGTCTCTGGCAGTGGGTGGAGGAGTGGGGTGCAGGTTGCTCGGGCCACTGTCTCCTCCCCCTCTCACTCCTGCTGTGTTGCTGCAGCCAGAGAACACTTCTAGTCTGTCGTCCGCTGACTGGGCTGACAGTTTAATAGTAACTTCCTGGACTGTCATTTAAATCTGCCTGCCAGGTTAGTAGGCCAGGGGCGGACTGGCACGCCCCTGCCCCCACCCCGGATCTTCATTCTGCTGGCAGTGGTCGTCTTGGCAACGCTGGGGCCTGGCAAGCTCTGCAGAGGGGTGACTGTGTGCGGAGCAGCCCTTTCATCTCCCTGTGCTGGGTACCAGTGGCCCAGCTGCCTTAGGGCTGGCTGCAGGCAGAGCCGGGCCACCCTGTGCTGGCCGAGGCCTGGAAGGGGTCGTCCCACTACAAGTTCAGAGGTGGGGCTTTTATGGTTTTGGTCCCTTCTTCCCTCTGGGTCATTCAACCACAGTGTTGAGCTAGACTCCATCTTTCTTAGGGGTCTCTGCTCTGCCTCTGAGTGGGGCTCAGGAAACTAAAGGGCAGACAGAAACTGTATTCTTGACCTCTGACACTGATATCAGCCTCTTCTTCCTGTCCAGAGTCCTCATTCAGTCTTTAGCCTGAGGACTGAGGTCTCCTCACTGGGGTCCTCTGAGTTCATCCAGGCCCAGTACTCTTTGAACACCTTTGTTGTTCACGGTCTGCTGGGACAGGACCATAGGGTGACAAGACAGGCTGGGTGCCACACTCTGCTGGTGCCTCTGGTCAGGCCTTCCCTTCATAGACCTCACCTCCAGAATCAAGATCGAGAGCTGATGTCACGTTGTGTTTCCCAAGTGTGGCTCACTCAACTTCCTTTTCTTTGCTTTTCTCTTCTTTTCTTTTCTTTTTTTTTTTTGTTAATATATTTATATATATATTTTTTCTATTATTTTTGGAGACACGGTCTCCCTATAGCCCCAGCTGGCCTGGAACTCACTCTGTAGACCAGGCTGGCCTTGAACTCACAGAGATCCGCCTGCCTCTACCTCCCAAGTGCTAGGTAGGATTAAAGGTGTGTGCCACCATGCCCAGTTTAAAGATGGTTCTTAGCCACCATGTGGGTGCTGGGAATTGAACCTGGGTCCTCTGTAAGAGCAGTCAGCACTCTTAATCACTGAGCCATCTCTCCAATATATTTTTTATTTTTATTAAACTTTTCCATACATTATACATCATTTCTCAATCCAATTTAGACTCATTTCCCTGTCCATGCCCCCCTCGACTTCCTTTTCCTAGGAAATTAATACACATCGCATTAAAAAAAAAAAATCTCGTGATTAAACAAGTTTGGCTGTGCTCAAGGAAACAGATATCTGCTGCAGACCTCAGCTTCTTGAGGCTCTTTTGGTAAGCCAGTGGGCACGGTGGTCTGCAAGGGGGGAAAGTGGCTGCCCCCAGAAGCCCGGGCAGATGGCCACCCCAGGTGGCTGGCCGTGCTCTTCTTCCCTTGTTAGTGGCTCCTGATTCATGCTGTGCAGCCTTCCAAATCCCAAAGCAAACAGAGAACCCTGGATTTCGCTGGCTGCTGAATAGCAGTCCTGTGCTGTGCTCAGTCAGACACTGGTCCCCATGAAGTTGGGCCTCCAAGAGACACTTTAGTGCTGGTCATGGCAAGCTGGCCACTGGCCTGGTGGAACACCAAGGTGTCCCACACCACTTGCTGCCTCCCCAGCCCTATCTGGTCACTGCTGGCTCCTCTAGCCCAGCTCTGTTGTCCCTTCCCAGAATGCCTTTCCTAGCCTTCCACCCACAGGCTGGTGGAGCACGGCCCTCTGACTCTTGGCCCTCACCTGGCCACACAGGGGACTCCCATGTCAACGCTGGGCTCCTTGCAGCCAGTGTCCTGCGGCACATGCCGTGGCCTTCAGCCGCCACTCACTGGAGAGCTCTGGCTCAGTGGGACAGTCTTCTGACCTCCAGCAGCAGCAGGCAGCCGGTACTGGAGTTGTCGAACTCCATCCTGCCCAGGGCACGTGGGAAGGACCCAGAGCTTCAGGATCTGTGTTACCTGGGGAAGGACACCTCTGTGGGTAGAACGCTGCCGAGGTGCTGAGTGATCATGATAATTTTGCAAGATCACACAGCGAGCTGCTGAAGGCAGATAGCATGACACCTCCATCTCCAGATGAAGAGCCCCACCTCCTCACTGAATGGGTTGACTGACCACCCACCGTTACACACCCAGTAGCTGGGGTCAAGACTGGGACCTCACACTCCTCAACTGGGCCTCCTTTTGCTTCTTGGTTCACAAAGCCCTCACCAACCTTCTCCCATTTGTTCTGTAAGGCAGGGATAGTGGCCTTGGGTACTCATGAAGAAAGTGAAAGAAGCCCAGAGAAGCTGTGCACCTTGATTAAGGTCACACAGCCACAGGTGGTGCACAGCAGAGTCCAGCTGACCGAGGACTGTATGCTGCTCTTCCTGGCTTGCATTCCTGTTACAAATAGCAGCGGCTCCCACTCCCTTTGTTCTGGATTTCCCACTGCCCCCTGCAATTCCCTGGGGTCGGCCCCTCCTTGCCACACAGGAATCTTGAGTCTTTGTGGCAGTCCATCTGTTGCCATGGCACCAGATTATGATGTCTCAGGCCCTGGATGACTGTGTATCACTCCTGCAGTGTGGAGTGCAGGGACCCACAGAGGTGGGCATTGTCCAGGGGGCAGACTAGCCCAGAAGGACATAAATCCCTGGAAACCGGGAGCCACAGCCTGGAGTCCAGCTGGGGAATCACCCTGGGAACTGGAGCCAAGGCCAGGAGAGCGGGGTCTGGCACGGCCTGCTCTGACAGCCTTGACTGACTGCGCGGCTTCTTCCTGTGGCAGGGCTGAGCTGGCCTGGTTACTGGCTGTTCACTGAGTCTCTTGCTTTTCGTCCTATGGCAGTGCTAACAGGAAAGCCGCATCCTGCTAGCTCAGAGATGAAAGGGACCTGCTCTTTTACCAGGGGGAAAAGGACCTGCTCTGTTAACAGGGAGAAAGGGACCTGCTCCATTACCCAGTGAGAAAGGGACCTGCTCTATTACCAGGGAGAAAGGGACCTGCTCTATTACACAGTGAGAAAGGGACCTGCTCTATTACCAGTGAGAAAGGGACCTGCTCTATTGCCAGTGAGAAAGGGACCTGCTCTATTACCCAGTGAGAAAGGGACCTGCTCTATTACCAGGGAGAAAGGGACCTGCTCTGTTACCAGGAAGAAAGGGAACTGCTCTATTACCCAGTGAGAAAGGGACCTGCTCTATTACCAGTGAGAAAGGGACCTGCTCTATTACACAGTGAGAAAGGGACCTGCTCTATTACCAGTGAGAAAGGGACCTGCTCTGTTACCAGTGAGAAAGGGACCTGCTCTGTTACCAGTGAGAAAGGGACCTGCTCTATTACCCAGAGAGAAAGGGACCTGCTCCATTACGCAGTGAGAAAGGGACCTGCTCTATTGCCAGTGAGAAAGGGACCTGCTCTATTACCAGGGAGAAAGGGACCTGCTCTGTTACCAGTGAGAAAGGGACCTGCTCTATTACCCAGAGAGAAAGGGACCTGCTCTATTACGCAGTGAGAAAGGGACCTGCTCTATTGCCAGTGAGAAAGGGACCTGCTCTATTACCAGGGAGAAAGGGACCTGCTCTGTTACCAGGGAGAAGGGGACCTGCTCTACTGCCAGGGAGAAAGGGACCTGCTCTATTGCCAGGGAGAAAGGGACCTGCTCTGTTACCAGTGAGAAAGGGACCTGCTCTATTACCAGTGAGAAAGGGACCTGCTCTGTTACCAGGGAGAAAGGGAACTGCTCTATTACCCAGAGAGAAAGGGACTTGCTCTATTACCAGTGAGAAAGGGACCTGCTCTATTACCAGTGAGAAAGGGACCTGCTCTGTTACCAGGGAGAAAGGGACCTACTCTGTTACCAGGGAGAAAGGGACCTGCTCTATTACCAGGTAGAAAGGGACCTGCTCTGTTACCAGGGAGAAAGGGACCTGCTCTATTACCATGGAGAAAGCCACAGTGCCACTCCAGCTTAAGTGCCAATGCCAGACCCTTCCATATGATAACAAGGTTCCAGAGGGTGGTTTAGTCTAGCCGCAAACTGAAAGTGCCCATGCTGCCTCAGTTTCCCCAAGGTAATACAATTTGTCATAGGCTGGGTTTGTTCTGTGGCACACTTCTGAGTGTGCAGGCACCTCTGCTTAGTGGCTTCCTTATCCTGTGGTCCCTGAGATCTGAGCAGTGTCTGGCTTGGGCTTTTCTTAACCTGCCAGAGCTTGGGTGGCAGAGGACCTTAGAGGGAAGGTGCTTAGCTTTGGTGGCGGTCGCACTGCCTGAAGTCCCACTCTGGCACCTCCCCTCCTACCTCCTAGGGCCTCAGTTTTGTTCTGTGCAGTGGATTAACAGCAGCTACAGCTGTGATGGGTCCCTAGGATTTGGGGTGAAGGGTACAATACTTGAGACAGTCTGTTCTGTAGAGACAGCCACAGGTCAGCCATCTCTGAAACTGTCCTTTGAGACTGAGCTGGAGTTTTGGGCTGCTCCAGCCTCCATGCCCAGTGCCTGCCAGGGCTTGGCATACAGGGAGGGGAAGCTCATCCCTGAGCAACCAGAACGCCCAGGAGGAAAGCCTCCTCAGCAGGTGTCTGGCTGTGCTGTGCCTAGTGACGGAGCCCCTCAGACCTGCAGGCTGCCTTGCTCTCGGGGCGCTGCCTGGCCATACATCCTTGGCACACTTGTTCCTTTGCTTGAGCTCCCGGTAACTACTGAGTTCTCTGCATTCTCAGGACAGAGGCTCACTGGACACTGGAGCTTTCACAGTGTTCCTCACCTGTTTGGGAGCTTTTCTGCCACATGTACTACTGGCTGGGGGCTACGGTAGAGCGACCAGGTTCAGATCTCCTCTTCCTCAGCTATGACCTTGGCCATGTAACTTAACATCTCTCAGCCCAGAACTCCACCTGTATTGAGTGAAGAAATATAACCAGTTGTTCGTCCTTGAGTTTCCTGGGTAAAACACCCAGCAGAGACTGGCACACAGAAAGCACTCAGGAAGGTGAGAACTAGAAAAAGGGGTGTGTGTGTGTGTGTGTGTGTGTGTGTGTGTGTGTAGATTAGGTTCTTACTTTTATCTAGTATGTCTGTTTGTGAAGAGCTCTACACCAAAGCACATGTGTGGAGATCCCCAGGACAACTTTCAGGAGTTGGTTCTCACACCATGTGAGTTCTAGGGATGGAACTCAGGTTGTCAGGCTTGGTGGCAAGTCCCTTCACCCTCTGAGCCCTCTTGCCGGCCCTTTTCTCTTTCTGATGCCAAGCTTCTTGTGGGAGAGAATCCCCCAGGGATGTTTACCTTTGCCTGTGTGCAGGTCAGAGGAACACATCACACCCTCCCCCGTCATCCTGCCTCAGTCCTTGAGACAGAGTATCACTGAGCCTGGAGCCCAACATTTTTTCAGCTAGGCTGGCTGACCAAGAACCCCCAGTGATCCTGTCTCTGACCCCTGCATAGGAGCGACAGGGTGTGTGGCCACACCAGGCTTTGATGTGAGTGCCGAGGATCCGAACTCAGGCCACTTTACTGAGAGCTGGCTCTTGCTACATTTTCCTGGGCCAGTCTTGTCCCTCTCTGGGACTTAGAATCCTCATCTTAGGTGGATTTGCCCCTGAATATAATGTAGTATCTTAAGAGTATGAAGAAAACTCCTTAGAATGCAGATGTGCTGCAAGGACGCCATGGAAATAAGGAAATAAGGGGAAATGGAGTTGGGGGACCAGCCTCTCCTCCAAACCTTGCCATGTAGCCTTGACTGTTGAGTGATGTGGGAGGGCCCAGCCCACTGTGGGTAGTGCCATCTCTGGACAGGTGGTCCTGGGTTGTGTAAGAAAGCAGGCTAGGGCTGGAGGGATGGCCTAGCAGTTAAGAGCGCTGACTGCTCTTGCAGAGTACCTGGATTCAATCCCCAGCGCCCACATGGGGACTGAGACCTCTTTAGCTTTAACTCCAGTTCCAGGGGAATCCAACGCCTTCTTCTAACCTCCGCAGCATTGCATGACACAGGTGCACAAACCTACATGCAGACAGTACATTCATACACATACAAAATAAATAAAAAATAATAAAAAAGTATTTCATTAAAAAAAAGAAAGAAAGCAGGCTAGGGTTGGAGAGATGGCTCAGCAGTTAAGAGCACCAACTGCTCTTGCAGAGGACCCGGGTTCAATTTCCAGCACCCACATAGCAGCTAAGAACCATCTTTAACTCCAGTTCCAGGGGAATCCAACACCCTCTTCTGACCTCCAGAGCATTACACGACATGGGTGCACCAACCTACATGGAGACAGTACATTCATACACAAAAAATAATAAAAAAAATTTTTTAAAGCAGGCTAAATATAGGCCAGAGGATCAAGCCAGTAAACAGTGGTCCCCCTTGGTCCCTGCTTCAATTCTTGCCTCCATGTTCCTGCCCTGAGTTCCCGCCTAACTTCCCTCAAAGATGGACTGTCACTTGGAAGTGTAAGGTTGGAACCAACCCAAGTTGGGTTGGTCACAGCATTTTATCACAGCTGTAGAAAGCAAACTAGGAAAACCCTGATGCTTACAGATACTAAGTGTTTTCTATTGCAGCTGAAACAAATTGCCACAAACTTAGTGGTTTTAAACAACACAAATATTTCTTCTGGTTCAGTAGAACAGAGGTCAGACAGGAGTCACACTAGGCTAAAATCAAAGGGCTGAGCTAGGTGTGGGGTCTGGCTTATGCCTATAAACCCAGCGAGCAAGAGCCAGAGGTAGGAGCATTGCTGCAATATTGAAGCCAGCCTGGTTTACAGAGTGAGTTCTAGACCAGCCTGGGCTATAGTGTGAGATACTGTTTCAAAATAAAATTCTAAAAACCAGCTCATTTCGGTGGCACACACCTCTAATCCCAGTACTTAGGAGACAGAGGCAGGAGAATCTCTGTGAGTTCAAGGCCAGCCTGGTCTACCAAGTTCCAGGCCAGCTGGGAATACAGGGAGACCCTGTTTCAAAAATAAAATAAATAAATAAATAAATAAATAAATAAATAAATAAATAAATAAATAAAACCCAAGGAATTGGCATAGTTTTGTTGCATTTTTTTTGTTGCATTTTTATTTGTCTGTTTGTTTCGGGTGCTGGACTAAAACCTAGGGGGTAGAGAGTAGGCAAGTGCGCTACACCCTCGGCTGACTGCATTCCCTTCTCAGTGTTTGGGTGGAGCTGTCTCCAGCTTCTGTGCTGTTCACATTCTGGCCTAGGCCCCCCTCCCTCCGTCTTCACAGCCAGCGATGCTGCCTTTCTCCATGGTTATGTTGCCTCTGACTCTCAGTCCCACCTCGAGGAACTGCTGTGCTCACAGTGGACCCAACCAGATAAAACAGGATAATCTCCCTGTTTCCGGATTAGATACCTAGTACCCTTAATTCCACCAGCAACCTTAACTCGCATTTGTCATCTACACTAATACAGCAGAAGATTCCAGGAATCAGGACATGGATGTCTTTGGGAAGCCACTGCTCTGTCTGCTGTGTGCATGGTCTCTGGAGTTTCACTTCAAGTGCACTGAGTAATTTTACATCTTACCTTGCAATATAAATAGTTTTCCGTCTACTGAAAATTCCAACAAAACAGTTTATTGGTCTATTAACGTTTTTTGGTCTTTTTGACACAGGTTCTCCCTGTAGCCCCAGCTAGCCTGGAACTCACTATGTAGACCAGGCTGGCCTTGAAATCACAGAGATCCACTTGCCTCTGTCTCCTGAATGCTGGCATTAAAGCTGGGTGCCACCACACCCAGCAGGTATATTAACTTTATAATTAGTTTACTTGCAAAATAAGTCAGTTTTGATTATATAAAAACTACTATTGCGGGACTTGGTGGTGCATGCCTTTAATCCCAGCACTCGGGAGGCAGAAGCAGGTGGATCTCTGTGAGTTCAAGGCCAGCCTGGTCTACATAGTGAGTTCCAGGGTGGCTGGGACTACAGGGGGGACCCTGTCTCAAAATCACCAAAAAATAAATAAATAAATAAATAAATAAATAAATAAATAAATAAATAAACAAAACTAGTATCCCCTGAGTCCACTGATTTCTCATTTAAATTTTTTTTGTATGTGTATGAATGTATTGTCTGCATGTAAGTTTGTGCACCCATGTCGTGCAATGCCGCGGAGGTCAGAAGAGGGTCTCGGATTCCCCTGGAACTGGAGTTCTTCTGGAATTGGAGTTACAGACAGTTCTTGGCCGCCATGTGGGTGCTGGGAATCGATCCCGGGTCCTCTGCAAGAGTAGTCGGTGCTCTTAACCGCTACGCTATCTCTCCAGCCCCTGGTTTCTCATTTAACAAATAAAAGAATTGAGGTAAGTAACCTTAGTTGCCAAGGATGCATAGCTAGTAAAAGACAGGATAAGAACTCAAATTTTGATTCGAACACAAAGTTTACAACTTTTCCATCCCCAAATTTTCTCACCAGTATTAAGTACTAAGGCCTAAATATACTACCTGTCATTTAAACATTAATNGAGAAAGGGACCTGCTCTATTGCCAGTGAGAAAGGGACCTGCTCTATTACCAGGGAGAAAGGGACCTGCTCTATTACCAGTGAGAAAGGGACCTGCTCTATTACCAGTGAGAAAGGGACCTGCTCTGTTACCAGTGAGAAAGGGACCTGCTCTGTTACCAGTGAGAAAGGGACCTGCTCTATTACCCAGAGAGAAAGGGACCTGCTCCATTACGCAGTGAGAAAGGGACCTGCTCTATTGCCAGTGAGAAAGGGACCTGCTCTATTACCAGGGAGAAAGGGACCTGCTCTATTACCCAGAGATAAAGGGACTTGCTCTATTACACAGTGAGAAAGGGACCTGCTCTATTACCAGGGAGAAAGGGACCTGCTCTGTTACCAGTGAGAAAGGGACCTGCTCTATTACCAGTGAGAAAGGGACCTGCTCTGTTACCAGGGAGAAAGGGAACTGCTCTATTACCCAGAGAGAAAGGGACTTGCTCTATTACCAGTGAGAAAGGGACCTGCTCTATTACCAGTGAGAAAGGGACCTGCTCTGTTACCAGGGAGAAAGGGACCTACTCTGTTACCAGGGAGAAAGGGACCTGCTCTATTACCAGGTAGAAAGGGACCTGCTCTGTTACCAGGGAGAAAGGGACCTGCTCTATTACCATGGAGAAAGCCACAGTGCCACTCCAGCTTAAGTGCCAATGCCAGACCCTTCCATATGATAACAAGGTTCCAGAGGGTGGTTTAGTCTAGCCGCAAACTGAAAGTGCCCATGCTGCCTCAGTTTCCCCAAGGTAATACAATTTGTCATAGGCTGGGTTTGTTCTGTGGCACACTTCTGAGTGTGCAGGCACCTCTGCTTAGTGGCTTCCTTATCCTGTGGTCCCTGAGATCTGAGCAGTGTCTGGCTTGGGCTTTTCTTAACCTGCCAGAGCTTGGGTGGCAGAGGACCTTAGAGGGAAGGTGCTTAGCTTTGGTGGCGGTCGCACTGCCTGAAGTCCCACTCTGGCACCTCCCCTCCTACCTCCTAGGGCCTCAGTTTTGTTCTGTGCAGTGGATTAACAGCAGCTACAGCTGTGATGGGTCCCTAGGATTTGGGGTGAAGGGTACAATACTTGAGACAGTCTGTTCTGTAGAGACAGCCACAGGTCAGCCATCTCTGAAACTGTCCTTTGAGACTGAGCTGGAGTTTTGGGCTGCTCCAGCCTCCATGCCCAGTGCCTGCCAGGGCTTGGCATACAGGGAGGGGAAGCTCATCCCTGAGCAACCAGAACGCCCAGGAGGAAAGCCTCCTCAGCAGGTGTCTGGCTGTGCTGTGCCTAGTGACGGAGCCCCTCAGACCTGCAGGCTGCCTTGCTCTCGGGGCGCTGCCTGGCCATACATCCTTGGCACACTTGTTCCTTTGCTTGAGCTCCCGGTAACTACTGAGTTCTCTGCATTCTCAGGACAGAGGCTCACTGGACACTGGAGCTTTCACAGTGTTCCTCACCTGTTTGGGAGCTTTTCTGCCACATGTACTACTGGCTGGGGGCTACGGTAGAGCGACCAGGTTCAGATCTCCTCTTCCTCAGCTATGACCTTGGCCATGTAACTTAACATCTCTCAGCCCAGAACTCCACCTGTATTGAGTGAAGAAATATAACCAGTTGTTCGTCCTTGAGTTTCCTGGGTAAAACACCCAGCAGAGACTGGCACACAGANATCCAACTCTTAACTGATATTCTGCACTTTTCACATAATATATGTATGGAATTATACTTTATGACAGCATTCTTTTTAGAACTTTTTACTTATTTTTATTTTATGCATTATTTTGTGTGTTGTGCCTGCATGTACATAAGTATACGGCATACATACAACTGCCACAGAAGCCAGAGACAGTGTGAGATCCTGGAACAGACAGTCGTTAGCCACCATGTGGGTGCTGGGAACCAAACCCTGGGCCTCTACAGGAGCCACCAGTGCTCTTAAAATGCTGAACTGTCTCTCCAGCCCTGTGATGGCATTCTTTAAGGCAGAATTTTTTTCAACTTTTCAGATGAATTCTTTGCTAATATTAAGGATCTCTCAGGATCACACATTGTCACACACAAGGGGACACCCTGTGCAGGCACCTCTGCTTGGTGGCTTCCTTGTCCTGTGGTCCCTGAGATCCGAGCAGTGTCTGGCTTGGGCTTTTCTTAACCTGGAGCTTGGGTGGCTGAGGGCCTTAGAGGGAAGGTGCTTAGCTTTGGTGGCGGTCGCACTGCCTGAAGTCCCACTCTGGCACCTCCCCTCCTACCTCCTAGGGCCTCAGTTTTGTTCTGTGCAGTGGATTAACAGCAGCTACAGCTGTGATGGGTCCCTTTGGATTTGGGGTGAAGGGTACAATACTTGAGACAGTCTGTTCTGTAGAGACAGCCACAGGTCAGCCATCTCTGAAACTGTCCTTTGAGACTGAGCTGGAGTTTTGGGCTGCTCCAGCCTCCATGCCCAGTGCCTGCCAGGGCTTGGCATACAGGGAGGGGAAGCTCATCCCTGAGCAACCAGAACGCCCAGGAGGAAAGCCTCCTCAGCAGGTGTCTGGCTGTGCTGTGCCTAGTGACGGAGCCCCTCAGACCTGCAGGCTGCCTTGCTCTCGGGGCGCTGCCTGGCCATACATCCTTGGCACACTTGTTCCTTTGCTTGAGCTCCCGGTAACTACTGAGTTCTCTGCATTCTCAGGACAGAGGCTCACTGGACACTGGAGCTTTCACAGTGTTCCTCACCTGTTTGGGAGCTTTTCTGCCACATGTACTACTGGCTGGGGGCTACGGTAGAGCGACCAGGTTCAGATCTCCTCTTCCTCAGCTATGACCTTGGCCATGTAACTTAACATCTCTCAGCCCAGAACTCCACCTGTATTGAGTGAAGAAATATAACCAGTTGTTCGTCCTTGAGTTTCCTGGGTAAAACACCCAGCAGAGACTGGCACACAGAAAGCACTCAGGAAGGTGAGAACTAGAAAAAGGGGTGTGTGTGTGTGTGTGTGTGTGTGTGTGTGTGTGTGTGTAGATTAGGTTCTTACTTTTATCTAGTATGTCTGTTTGTGAAGAGCTCTACACCAAAGCACATGTGTGGAGATCCCCAGGACAACTTTCAGGAGTTGGTTCTCACACCATGTGAGTTCTAGGGATGGAACTCAGGTTGTCAGGCTTGGTGGCAAGTCCCTTCACCCTCTGAGCCCTCTTGCCAGCCCTTTTCTCTTTCTGATGCCAAGCTTCTTGTGGGAGAGAATCCCCCAGGGATGTTTACCTTTGCCTGTGTGCAGGTCAGAGGAACACATCACACCCTCCCCCGTCATCCTGCCTCAGTCCTTGAGACAGAGTATCACTGAGCCTGGAGCCCAACATTTTTTCAGCTAGGCTGGCTGACCAAGAACCCCCAGTGATCCTGTCTCTGACCCCTGCATAGGAGCGACAGGGTGTGTGGCCACACCAGGCTTTGATGTGAGTGCCGAGGATCCGAACTCAGGCCACTTTACTGAGAGCTGGATCTTGCTACATTTTCCTGGGCCAGTCTTGTCCCTCTCTGGGACTTAGAATCCTCATCTTAGGTGGATTTGCCCCTGAATATAATGTAGTATCTTAAGAGTATGAAGAAAACTCCTTAGAATGCAGATGTGCTGCAAGGACGCCATGGAAATAAGGAAATAAGGGGAAATGGAGTTGGGGGACCAGCCTCTCCTCCAAACCTTGCCATGTAGCCTTGACTGTTGAGTGATGTGGGAGGGCCCAGCCCACTGTGGGTAGTGCCATCTCTGGACAGGTGGTCCTGGGTTGTGTAAGAAAGCAGGCTAGGGCTGGAGGGATGGCCTAGCAGTTAAGAGCGCTGACTGCTCTTGCAGAGTACCTGGATTCAATCCCCAGCGCCCACATGGGGACTGAGACCTCTTTAGCTTTAACTCCAGTTCCAGGGGAATCCAACGCCTTCTTCTAACCTCCGCAGCATTGCATGACACAGGTGCACAAACCTACATGCAGACAGTACATTCATACACATACAAAATAAATAAAAAATAATAAAAAAGTATTTCATTAAAAAAAAGAAAGAAAGCAGGCTAGGGTTGGAGAGATGGCTCAGCAGTTAAGAGCACCAACTGCTCTTGCAGAGGACCCGGGTTCAATTTCCAGCACCCACATAGCAGCTAAGAACCATCTTTAACTCCAGTTCCAGGGGAATCCAACACCCTCTTCTGACCTCCAGAGCATTACACGACATGGGTGCACCAACCTACATGGAGACAGTACATTCATACACAAAAAATAATAAAAAAAATTTTTTAAAGCAGGCTAAATATAGGCCAGAGGATCAAGCCAGTAAACAGTGGTCCCCCTTGGTCCCTGCTTCAATTCTTGCCTCCATGTTCCTGCCCTGAGTTCCCGCCTAACTTCCCTCAAAGATGGACTGTCACTTGGAAGTGTAAGGTTGGAACCAACCCAAGTTGGGTTGGTCACAGCATTTTATCACAGCTGTAGAAAGCAAACTAGGAAAACCCTGATGCTTACAGATACTAAGTGTTTTCTATTGCAGCTGAAACAAATTGCCACAAACTTAGTGGTTTTAAACAACACAAATATTTCTTCTGGTTCAGTAGAACAGAGGTCAGACAGGAGTCACACTAGGCTAAAATCAAAGGGCTGAGCTAGGTGTGGGGTCTGGCTTATGCCTATAAACCCAGCGAGCAAGAGCCAGAGGTAGGAGCATTGCTGCAATATTGAAGCCAGCCTGGTTTACAGAGTGAGTTCTAGACCAGCCTGGGCTATAGTGTGAGATACTGTTTCAAAATAAAATTCTAAAAACCAGCTCATTTCGGTGGCACACACCTCTAATCCCAGTACTAAGGAGACAGAGGCAGGAGAATCTCTGTGAGTTCAAGGCCAGCCTGGTCTACCAAGTTCCAGGCCAGCTGGGAATACAGGGAGACCCTGTTTCAAAAATAAAATAAATAAATAAATAAATAAATAAATAAATAAATAAATAAAACCCAAGGAATTGGCATAGTTTTGTTGCATTTTTTTTGTTGCATTTTTATTTGTCTGTTTGTTTCGGGTGCTGGACTAAAACCTAGGGGGTAGAGAGTAGGCAAGTGCGCTACACCCTCGGCTGACTGCATTCCCTTCTCAGTGTTTGGGTGGAGCTGTCTCCAGCTTCTGTGCTGTTCACATTCTGGCCTAGGCCCCCCTCCCTCCGTCTTCACAGCCAGCGATGCTGCCTTTCTCCATGGTTATGTTGCCTCTGACTCTCAGTCCCACCTCGAGGAACTGCTGTGCTCACAGTGGACCCAACCAGATAAAACAAGATAATCTCCCTGTTTCCGGATTAGATACCTAGTACCCTTAATTCCACCAGCAACCTTAACTCGCATTTGTCATCTACACTAATACAGCAGAAGATTCCAGGAATCAGGACATGGATGTCTTTGGGAAGCCACTGCTCTGTCTGCTGTGTGCATGGTCTCTGGAGTTTCACTTCAAGTGCACTGAGTAATTTTACATCTTACCTTGCAATATAAATAGTTTTCCGTCTACTGAAAATTCCAACAAAACAGTTTATTGGTCTATTAACGTTTTTTGGTCTTTTGACCAAGGTTCTCCCTGTAGCCCAGCAGCCTGGAAATCACTATGTAGGACCAGGCTGGCATTTAAATCACCGGATCCACTTGCCTCTGTCTCCTGAATTGCTAGGCATTAAGCTGGGTGCCACCACACCCAGCCGGTTATATTACTTTATTAATTAGTTTATTGCGCAAACTAAGTCAGTTTTGATTATATAAAAACTACTATTGCGGGACTTGGTGGTGCATGCCTTTAATCCCAGCACTCGGAGGCCCGAAGCAGTGGATCTCTGTGAGTTCAAGGCCAGCCTGGTCTACATTAGTGAGTTCCAGGACAGCTTGGGCTACAGGGGGGACCCTGTCTCAAATCACCAAAAAATAAATACTAAATAAATAAATACAATAAATAAATTAAATAAACAAAACTATGATCCTGAGTCCACTGATTTCTCATTTAAATTTTTTTTTTTTTTTTTTTTTTTTTTTTTTATGTAGGTTTGTGCACCCAGTCGTGCAATGCCGCGGAGGTTCAGAAGAGGGTCTCGGATTCCCCGGCGAACTGGAGTTCTTCTGGAATTGGAGTTACAGACAGTTCTGGCGCCATGTGGGTGCTGGGAATCGATCCGGGTCCTTGCCAAGAGTAGTCGGTGCTCTTTAACCGCTACGCTCTCTCTCCAGCCCCTGTTTCTCATTTAAACAAATAAAAGAATTGGGGTTAAGTAACCTTAGTTGCCAAGGATGCATAGCTAGTAAAAGACAGGATAAGAACTCAAATTTTGATTCGAACACAAAGTTTACAACTTTTCCATCCCCAAATTTTCTCACCAGTATTAAGTACTAAGGCCTAAATATACTACCTGTCATTTAAACATTCAATTTGTTTCTTTCTCCCTTTTTTCTTTCTTTTCTTTTTTTTTTTTTTTTTTTTTGTTGGTTTTTTTTCGAGGAACAGGGTCTCCCTGTAGCCTCAGCTGTCCTGGAACTCGCTCTGTAGACCAGGCTGGCCTGAACTCACAAAGATCTGCTGCCTCTGCCTCCCAAGTGCTAGGATTAAAGCATGCGCAACCCACGCCCGGGATCTTTATACATTTTTATAGATGCTTTGAACTAACTCCTTGGGGCTGGAGAGTTGCCTCAGCAGTTAAGGTGGACACCCGTCTTGCAAAGGACCCAGGTGTGATCCTCAGCACCCACATGGATGGCTGAGAACCGTCTATAACTCGGTACAGGGAATCCGACACCCCTCTTCTGACCTCTGCAACAATTGCAACAACATGGGTGCACAAACCAAATGCAGACAGTTACATTCATTACACATACAACAATAAAATAAAATTTAAAAAATTTATTAAAAAAAAATCAGACACCAAAATGCTAGTATGTAAGGAAATATCCCTTAGTAAATCCTAGTAAAGCCTAGTCAATCTCCTAGCATCCAACTCTTAACTGATATTCTGCACTTTTCACATAATATATGTATGGAATTATAACTTTATGACAAGCATTCTTTTAGCAACTTTTTACTTTTATTTTTATTTTTATGCATTATTTGCTGTGTTTTGTCCTGCATGTAACATTAAGCTACGGGGCAATAATACAAACTGCCACAGAAGCCTAGAGACAGGTTTGAGATCCGGAAACAGACAGTCGTTAGCCACCATGTGGGTGACTGGGAACCAAACCCTGGGCCTCTACAGGAGCCACCAGTGCTCTTTTAAAATGCTGAATGTCTCTCCAGCCCTGTGATGGCATTCTTTAAGGCAGAATTTTTTTCAACTTTTCAGATGAATTCTTTGCTAATATTAAGGATCTCTCAGGATCACACATTGTCACACACAAGGGGACACCCTGTGCAGGCACCTCTGCTTGGTGGCTTCCTTGTCCTGTGGTCCCTGAGATCCGAGCAGTGTCTGGCTTGGGCTTTTCTTAACCTGGAGCTTGGGTGGCTGAGGGCCTTAGAGGGAAGGTGCTTAGCTTTGGTGGCGGTCGCACTGCCTGAAGTCCCACTCTGGCACCTCCCCTCCTACCTCCTAGGGCCTCAGTTTTGTTCTGTGCAGTGGATTAACAGCAGCTACAGCTGTGATGGGTCCCTTTGGATTTGGGGTGAAGGGTACAATACTTGAGACAGTCTGTTCTGTAGAGACAGCCACAGGTCAGCCATCTCTGAAACTGTCCTTTGAGACTGAGCTGGAGTTTTGGGCTGCTCCAGCCTCCATGCCCAGTGCCTGCCAGGGCTTGGCATACAGGGAGGGGAAGCTCATCCCTGAGCAACCAGAACGCCCAGGAGGAAAGCCTCCTCAGCAGGTGTCTGGCTGTGCTGTGCCTAGTGACGGAGCCCCTCAGACCTGCAGGCTGCCTTGCTCTCGGGGCGCTGCCTGGCCATACATCCTTGGCACACTTGTTCCTTTGCTTGAGCTCCCGGTAACTACTGAGTTCTCTGCATTCTCAGGACAGAGGCTCACTGGACACTGGAGCTTTCACAGTGTTCCTCACCTGTTTGGGAGCTTTTCTGCCACATGTACTACTGGCTGGGGGCTACGGTAGAGCGACCAGGTTCAGATCTCCTCTTCCTCAGCTATGACCTTGGCCATGTAACTTAACATCTCTCAGCCCAGAACTCCACCTGTATTGAGTGAAGAAATATAACCAGTTGTTCGTCCTTGAGTTTCCTGGGTAAAACACCCAGCAGAGACTGGCACACAAAAAGCACTCAGGAAGGTGAGAACTAGAAAAAAAAACGGGGTGTTTGTGTGGTGTTGTGTGTGGTGTGTGTGTGTGTAGATTAGGTTCTTACTTTTATCTAGTATGTCTGTTTGTGAAGAGCTCTACACCAAACACATGTGTGGAGATCCCCAGGACAACTTTCAGAGTTGCGTTCTCTTCCACCTGTGTGAGTCTCCAGGAGGTAAACACTCGTAGGCTTGGTGGCAGTCCCTTGCACCCTCTGAGCCCTCTTGCCGCCCTTTCGTCTTTCTGCTGCCAAGCTTCTTGTGGAGAGAATACCCCATCAGATGGATGTTACCTTTGCCTGTGTGCAGGTCAGAGGAACACATCACACCCTCCCCCGTCATCCTGCCTCAGTCCTTGAGACAGAGTATCACTGAGCCTGGAGCCCAACGATGTTTTCACTAAAGCTGGCTGACCAAGAACCACCAGGTGATCCTGTCTCATGAGCCCACCTGCATAGAGCGCAGGGTGTTGTGACCGACGACCAGGCTTTATGTGAGTGGAGGATCCGAACTCAGGCCACTTTACTGAGAGCTGGCTCTTGCTACATTTTCCTGGGCCAGTCTTGTCCCTCTCTGGGACTTAGAATCCTCATCTTAGGTGGATTTGCCCCTGAATATAAAGTAGTATCTTTTTTTTTTTAATTTCACTTATTTTTGTATGTGTATGAATGTAATGTCTGCATGTAGGTTTGTGCACCCGTGTCGTGCAATGCCTCGGAGGTCAGAAGAGGGTCTCGGATTCCCCTAGAACTGGAGTTCTCCTGGAGTTGGAGTTACAGACGGTTCTTAGCCACCATGTGGGTGTTGGGGATCGAACCCGGGACCTCTGCAAGAGCGTCGGTGCTCTTAACCGCTAGGCTATCTCTCCAGCCCCATAAAGTAGTATCTTAAGACTATGAAGAAAACTCCTTAGAATGCAGATGCGCTGCAAGGACGCCATGGAAATAAGGAAATAAGGGGAAATGGGGTCAGGGGGCCAGCCTCTCCTCCAAACCTTGCCGTGTAGCCTTAGGATTCCGGGAAGGAAGGGCTTCACACAAACAAACCGACAGCCTGAGCCACGTAAGAGCTTCGCAGGGGAAGAGCCTGGCCTGAGCTGGGTCCTGAGTGGACTCTGATGTGGGCCCTGTGCTGGAAGGAAGAAAGCGAACCATGGTGGACTTAAAGCAGACCGTCAGATTTAAGGGCACAGGTCAAAAGCAGCCTGGTGCTGGCCTTTGAAAACAAATTCTTATAGAAACACAGCCCTGTGCACTTACCCTAGGAGCACTTCCCACAGTGGCAAAGCTGAGTAGCAGAACAGAGCCTTGAAGCCCCTGATATCTGCCCCCTTCCCAAGTTTGCCAGCCTGGGCTCTAGGGGATCATTTAGGGGATAGTGGTAGCTCAGAGGAGGGACTGCCCAAATCTGGAGGCAATGGGAGAAGGCTTCTTGGAGGTGACATCTCAATTTGTCATAGAAAAGTAGTTTAGAGGGAGGATTTTGACCTGAGCGAGCAGTGGGCAGCTTGTTTGGGGACTGCCAGGGGTCAGAGGGGTGCCAGACTAGGAAGGGGGAGGAAAGAAGAGGAGGATGACTTAGGGCCTCGGAGAGACAGGGCCCAGGGAGCCCTACCAGCACACCTAGTCCCAGGGTCGTTCAGGGAGAGAACTCCCAGGGCTGGGCTCCCCAGAGACTCTCCCTTGGGCTGGGAGGATAGCACCCCAGCAGTTCTGGGCCTTCAGACCTGGGACCATGCCAGAAAAATTGTGTCTTACCAAATCTTCCTTCTTTCCTTATAAAGAAAGCGAGGCCCAGGAAAGGACGGTGACTTCCTTGAGGGCACATAGTAAAACAGCACAGCCAAGACTCAAACCCAGGCCTGCTGGCTCCCCGCCCAGAGCTCCTGTCCACTCCCGCCACCTCCCCTGGACCCTCAGCCGAGTCCTGGGCAGGGCATGTGGAAGCCAAACACAGGCTATGTTGAGTGACCTTGTCACTTAGAGGCCCTGGGGGTGCATGTCTGAGTCCTCACACCTCTGTCTCATACTTGCCCGGGTGGCCAGGTAGGCCAGTTCACCTGCAGGAGCCCTGCTGGGGCCTCACCTCACCCTAGCCTGGAGATATGGTCAGTGCTGGGTGCTGGAACAGCGCAGAGCAGTGACGATGGGGGCACCTGGGGGCACAGCCGTCTCCCATCCCACCCTGATCCCTAAAGCATAGTTCTTCTCAGACCAGGCATGTAGGGCAGGCAGTAAGGAGTCTTGCACTGAGGCTGGGACTCAGGTTCTTGCCCAGCTCTGCAATGAGCTATGAGATGTCAGCCTTCAAGGGTACAGAGAATCCCAGTTCCTTCTCTTCCAGTTAATATCCATGAAAACAGAAGGGCTGTCTGATGCCTGCATGGGCCGGCCCTGCTGGTACACTCTCGTTCTCCTTGGCCCTGCTGGTACACTCTCGTTCTCCTTGGCCCTGCTGGTACACTCTCGTTCTCCTTGGCCCTGCTGGTACACTCTCATTCTCATTCCTTTTCAGCCCTTTGTCCCTTCCCGTTTTGTAGTAGTGAAGAGGGAGGCTCAGAGGTTAGGCGTGTACTCGAAGTCATGCAGATGAAGGAGGCCCAGCTAGACTCCAAGCCCGTGATGTAGAACACAGGGATGGGGCCCGTGTCGGTGTCTTGCCCAGTGAGCATGCTGTCTTGGGCAGTGTTCCAAGCACAAAGTCCCTTATTTCTCTTACCATGAAGCCATTGTCTGCTTCAGTGTTCACGATCACTTGCTGGTGCTTTTGGAGGGGGTCTCGACTTGTCTGGCTGGGTAGTGGGATGGGCAGGGACTGTTTATGGGAGGTGGTGAAGGAAGAGATGGTGTGGAGTGTGATGGTGTTAGCCCTGCTGAACTTGAGCTCCTGACGTAGAGGGTAGTGTGGGCCGTCTTATAGCCAGGCTGACCACCTGCACCCATCAGACTCCTCGTGTTCTTGCTCCGCAGCCAAGAGGACCTGTGCGGACAGCGACTTCACCTGTGACAATGGCCACTGCATCCCTGAGAGGTGGAAGTGTGATGGTGAAGAGGAGTGTCCCGACGGCTCTGATGAGTCGAAGGCCACTTGCTGTGAGTCCTGTCCCTTAAGCTGGGGGAGGGTGGGCCTTGTGCTGGCCGTCTCCTCGCCAGCTCTTCCGTGTTAGCAGGTTGGGAGGCTTATATGAGAGGGTACTTTGGGGTAGGCCTCTGGGGAGGGGAGGCTCCTGGTAGGTGGTCAGCTGTGAAGCTGCTCCTTCTCTCTCTCTGGCCTTTCTTGTGGGTTGAACCCTGTTCCTAAAGCACCAAGAGCTAGAGACAGCCCCCAAATCCTGCCCAGAAGTAGCTCTAGAGACAGCCCCCAAATCCTGCCCAGAAGTAGCTCTAGAGACAGCCCCCAAATCCTGCCCAGAAGTAGCTCTAGAGACAGCCCCCAAATCCTGCCCAGAAGTAGCTCTAGAGACAGCCCCCAAATCCTGCCCAGAAGTAGCTCTAGAGACAGCCCCCAAATCCTGCCCAGAAGTAGCTCTAGAGACAGCCCCCAAATCCTGCCCAGAAGTAGCTCTAGAGACAGCCCCCAAATCCTGCCCAGAAGTAGCTCTAGAGACAGCCCCCAAATCCTGCCCAGAAGTAGCTCTAGAGACAGCCCCCAAATCCTGCCCAGAAGTAGCTCTAGAGACAGCCCCCAAATCCTGCCCAGAAGTAGCTCTAGAGACAGCCCCCAAATCCTGCCCAGAAGTAGCTCTAGAGACAGCCCCCAAATCCTGCCCAGAAGTAGCTCTAGAGACAGCCCCCAAATCCTGCCCAGAAGTAGCTCTAGAGACAGCCCCCAAATCCTGCCCAGAAGTAGCTCTAGAGACAGCCCCCAAATCCTGCCCAGAAGTAGCTCTAGAGACAGCCCCCAAATCCTGCCCAGAAGTAGCTCTAGAGACAGCCCCCAAATCCTGCCCAGAAGTAGCTCTAGAGACAGCCCCCAAATCCTGCCCAGAAGTAGCTCTAGAGACAGCCCCCAAATCCTGCCCAGAAGTAGCTCTAGAGACAGCCCCCAAATCCTGCCCAGAAGTAGCTCTAGAGACAGCCCCCAAATCCTGCCCAGAAGTAGCTCTAGAGACAGCCCCCAAATCCTGCCCAGAAGTAGCTCTAGAGACAGCCCCCAAATCCTGCCCAGAAGTAGCTCTAGAGACAGCCCCCAAATCCTGCCCAGAAGTAGCTCTAGAGACAGCCCCCAAATCCTGCCCAGAAGTAGCTCTAGAGACAGCCCCCAAATCCTGCCCAGAAGTAGCTCTAGAGACAGCCCCCAAATCCTGCCCAGAAGTAGCTCTAGAGACAGCCCCCAAATCCTGCCCAGAAGTAGCTCTAGAGACAGCCCCCAAATCCTGCCCAGAAGTAGCTCTAGAGACAGCCCCCAAATCCTGCCCAGAAGTAGCTCTAGAGACAGCCCCCAAATCCTGCCCAGAAGTAGCTCTAGAGACAGCCCCCAAATCCTGCCCAGAAGTAGCTCTAGAGACAGCCCCCAAATCCTGCCCAGAAGTAGCTCTAGAGACAGCCCCCAAATCCTGCCCAGAAGTAGCTCTAGAGACAGCCCCCAAATCCTGCCCAGAAGTAGCTCTAGAGACAGCCCCCAAATCCTGCCCAGAAGTAGCTCTAGAGACAGCCCCCAAATCCTGCCCAGAAGTAGCTCTAGAGACAGCCCCCAAATCCTGCCCAGAAGTAGCTCTAGAGACAGCCCCCAAATCCTGCCCAGAAGTAGCTCTAGAGACAGCCCCCAAATCCTGCCCAGAAGTAGCTCTAGAGACAGCCCCCAAATCCTGCCCAGAAGTAGCTCTAGAGACAGCCCCCAAATCCTGCCCAGAAGTAGCTCTAGAGACAGCCCCCAAATCCTGCCCAGAAGTAGCTCTAGAGACAGCCCCCAAATCCTGCCCAGAAGTAGCTCTAGAGACAGCCCCCAAATCCTGCCCAGNAAGGGGGGGGGAGGGGGGAGGAAAGAAGAGGGGGGAAAAAGGGGAAAGGAAAGGGGGGGGGAAGAAGAAGGGGGGGGATCCCCTGGAACTGGACTTACAGATGGTTATTAGCTGCCCTGTAGTGCTGGAACTGAACCGGGTCCTCTCCAAGAGCAGCCAGTGCTCTTAATACTGAGCCATCTCTCCGCGTGTGTGTGTGTGTGTGTGTGTGTGTGTATTCTTAAAAATATTCTATTTAGATTATTGTATTTAATTTATGTATAAATGTATATATATATATTTATATATAAATTAATAAATAAAACTTTTTAAATATTTAATTGTTAAATATAATATTAATACTAACATTAATATATATTTCTTTTTTTTTTTTTGTTTGTTTTTTTTTTTTTGAAACAGGGTCTCCTTTTAGTTCCCAGCTGGCATGGAGTTGCTGTGTAGACCAGGCTGGCCTTGACCCACAGAGATCTGCCTACCTCTGCCTCCCAATGCTGGGGTTAAAGGTGGGTACACCCAGCAATATTCTTTTTGAAGACAGGGTCTCCCTGTAGCCCCGCCTGTCCTGTAACTCACTCTGTAGACCAGGGTGGCCTTGAACTCACAAAGATCCGCCTGCCGCTGCTTCCCAAGTACTAGAATTAAAGGCATGCGCCACCACACACCTGGCCCACCCAGCAATATTCTTTAAAAACAACAAAAAAAAAAAAAAACTGAGGGAGATCCTTTACTCCTCTGCCATGGCATCTCACTCTGGGTATTTTTTTTTTTTTTCTTTTTTTCTTTTTATCGTATTTTGTTTCAATTGCCAGAATCTAAGCTATACCATCCTCACCCTCACCTGATGGGGAACCAGGCTGTGCATGTAATTTCAGGGGCACTGTTCACAAAGTGTGCCACATCAGTGGTGCTTCCTAGGCTGAACAGAGACATAGGAACACACACAGCAGATGAAAGACAAAGTCTGGGCTCCTCTAATAAAAGCCTCATCCTTCCCATCGAACCCTACATGACGAGAGCCAGCCCCAAACTCTCCTCCCTAAAGCCCAGGTGAAACAGCCCTTGGCCAGATGCACCACATCTAGATGCCTGGTTCTGCAGCCCCCGGGGCAGCAGGCAGTCGATTGAACTTTTAATGAATATTTATACAGGTAATAGCATAACCTTTCAACAAGGACAATGATTAAACAATCCGTCTGCTTCCTTTTCTTTATAATTAATAAGACATTTGCTGTGTCCCTAAATAGACAGTTTCTTTTATTTTTTATTTTTATTTATTTGTTCTTTTTTGAGACAAGGGTCTCCCTGTAAGCCCAAGCTGGCCTGGAACTTCGCTCTGTAGACCAGGCTGGCCTTGAACTCACAAAGTCCCCTGCCCTCTGCCTTACAGGCTCTCAAGGACCCAGCAGCGCCTGCTACCACCAGCTTACTCACCTCTTCTTTAGCGTCTTGGAATGCCAGGACAAAAGAGGCCAAGGAGGCCACATTGACAAGCATCTCCCAGAGTGGCAGTATTCCACTGTCCAAAGAGGGGCAAGATGCCAGGTGTGCCAGATGCCCACCTCTCCTGAAACCTTGCTGCCTGCCTCCCTTCTGAGCTATGATGTCAGCTGGCTCTCCAAGCTCCAGGTCTTGCCTTTTCTACTGACTAGTCCTGAGACGTGCTGATGAGCAGTATCTCCCTAGCAGTGAGTCTCGGTCCTTCTAAGAATGGCAAGCGCAAAGCCCAAAGAGTGTGAATTGCTTACTCCATGTCTTATGCAGGGGAGCAGAGCTGGACTTCTGTCCTGGATGCACAATGCTCAGCCATTACACTAGAGAAAAGGAGACCCTGTTGCTCTCCAGCACAGGTGGAGAGGTCACTGGGGGACATTGCTCACCAGGCCTTCAGTGAGGCAGCTATACAACATGGCCGTCTGACGTCTACTTCCAGGATTCCTGAAGCCAAGTCCTGCAAGCCAACTTGGTATAGAAGAAAGTACCTGAGTTTACAATCAGACAGACCTGGGTCTAAATTTCATTTACTAACTTCAAAGCCCTTAGGCAAGAAAATGAACCTGTGTGTCCCTTGGGTCCACTCCTCTGAAAATGAGGCTGAATAACCCCAGGGTTGGTGAGTGGTTTAAGTGAGGCAATGTGGAAATCACTAAGCTGAGAAGCCTGGAGTAAACCTGAAACTCAGAAAACAGGCCGCTCTTGTTCCATCTCATGACAGCCAGGTGGCTGAAGAGGCTGGCTTCACCCCTGAGGAATGTACATAAGCTCACATGGTTTACCACAATACAGTTGCCATGGCAGAACATGCTCTCCCTCTGGGATGGATGCTCCGAAACAACACCTTTGGCTTGCTGTCTAAGTACCCCAGCTTCTGAGGCAGAAGAACTCCACCGTCAGGCAATAGAAACCATGCAATAAACTCCACCCTGGAGTGACTGAAGGTATTAATTTCCCAAGAATCCTGTCCCAGAAATCTAAATCCACAGGTACATTCTCTGATTCATAAATTCACAGATTAACTAAAAAGCGAACGTCTATTACAATACAGGAATGATGGCACCTGGTGGCTACTCACTGATGGGGCTAGAGTGTCAACCTGCACGAGGTTTAGCGATAGACAACCTCCAAACGGAGTTTCAGCTCCAAAGGGACAAGGGACTTGGGCTACAAGAACTGCTACTGTCATCTGGCTGGTCGCTTGCCCCAGGAGGCACGGCCTCGCATCCGGCTGTCCCAGAGGAACAAAGTTATTCCCACAACCTCAGGAAGAATGCTTCGAGCGAGGTCCACCCTAACTTGCTGGTGACCCCACCCATCCAGGCCTGCGGTCTTTGATCTGTAAAAGGACGGTAAGCCTGAGTAAGCAGCAAGGGCCCTTCCAGCTTCTGAGATGCAAGAAAAAAAAAATTCACGTTCAACAAGGAGTACCAAAAACTATAACTCTTTTCCCCTTGAACTACCCTCTTCCAACCCTGCCTGCACCCCTCCCAGCAGATGCCTGAAGGTGGGTCAGAGCTGTCCCCAATCAAGGGAGCTATAATTGGAGCTGAAACGCGACTTTCATTAGGCAAATGTTCTGGGCTTTCCCATTGTGACTCTGGCTGTATTTGGTGAGTACAGAACTCAGAACTGTGAGAAAGCCTGAACAGCCACAGCGGAAGACCAAATAGCAGCAGCAACCGAACCAGCACCTTCTCCCAGGCGGCTCTGCCTCTCAGCACAACCCCACTGACTTGCACTATCTCAATGCCCTGATCTAGTATCCTGACATGTTAATAAACCATTCAATTGGGGGCAGAGAGCTTAGAAGCCACGTCTTTAGCATTTGCATCGTCTCCCTTAATCACACATCCATTGTAAGGCAGGTAGTGTTATGCTGTTTTACAGACGGAGAAACTGAAGCTCAGGAAGACTAGGCAACTTGCATGAGGTCTCACAGGCTAAGGAGCTGACCAGGGTCCAAACTCACCATACTTATCTACAATCTTCCTGTTAGGGATAAGGAATGACTCTATCCTGGGAGCTGGCACAGTCCCAGAAACCTGGCAAGCTATGGAGGTTACTATGGCAACACCAATTAAATGGACAGTGTGTTGGCTACTGGGTGTTCATTCAGTTGGGAGGCTGCAACCAAGCCTGCTTCCAGGTCTAGCTGTCGCCAGTTCTGCCTGGCCTTCAAGGTCCTACTCAAGCTGACTGCTGCAGGCAGCGCTCCCCAGCCACAGACCCTGACTGCTTCTAACCAACACAGTGGTACAGAGGTAGAGAGATTCTTGGCCCTGAACCCCTGGGGCAAGGACAGAAAGAGGCTCTCAGAATACTAAGGATCTAGAAATTTTGGAAATTTTGGAATGGGAAGTTTTGGGACTTGTAGATCAGGGTCCAGTGTGTTTGTTGTTTCGAGGGGTGGAGACGGGACTTCCCAGCAAATGGCTGGGGTTGTCCACAGGAGACTTGGGTCTCTTCACTCCAGGGCGCTGCCATTGCTGCCCCTGCTTTCCGTCAGGGGAGGGGCGCTTGCCACACACAGGCTGTCTATCCCATTCTGGGGGCCTCCAGCTGCTTAACTATCAAGTATAAGGGGACCTGGGAGGAGCCCAGGAGAGGGGCGAGTGGACAGGTGGGCAGGGCAACAGGGCAGAAATGAAGCGACAGCAAGAACCCAGACGCATGGGAGGAAGCAGAGCACAGCCCCACACTAACACCTACATGGCTCCTCCCCACCGCCCTGGGTCTGGAGGCAGAGCTGCTGACTGTGCAAAGAAGCCCACCCCCTCAGCAGCTCTCCAGGAGGTGCATGACTCTGCCCCTTCTAGCTGGGCAGCCGTGGCCAGGTGGTCAGACCTAATCCAGCATCCCTCAGTTTCCTTCTGTAAGGGACCCCAGCATCCCTCTGTGAGGCACGAAGATGACAGCCACAGCAGGCATGGCAGGCTTTGTTCTTTCAGAGCGCAAGACAAAGCGCTGGCCTTCCCTCCACCCACGCGCCTCCGGGACAGCACGGAGCTTGGCACTTATCGTGGTAAGGAAAGGGTGGGGCCTGGAGTATGACGAGGGAGGAAGGGGCAGCTGCCTAAAGACATGGAGGGCCTTTGGTCTGGGACGGGGTTTCTTGTGTTCCTCCTTCCTCCCTCTCTCTCTCTCTCAGAAGCTGGTAGCTCTGTTGCTAGGAGACAAGGAAACCCAGTTATCACCAGCCACAGCCTTAGAAGGGACTCTGGTCTCCATTGTGACTCCATCCACCTCTAGGGCAACTGGTAGCGTTAGAGAGGGGCTTCTGGGGACCCACCCCCACCCCCCATCTAACATCTCCCACATGTGCTAGCCTTTTGTCTCAGGCTCGCACTGCTGAAGCTTTGCCTCAGGACCACAGGGCCCTACCCCACCCCCTTTTCATCTCCTCTTTAATTTAACAAATGTCATAGAATGACCTGCTGGGTCTAAGTTTGCTCTGAGGATTAGAGCCCCGAAAAGAAATCATGGATGACAAAGCCCCGAGTGTGGAAGGAGAGCCTGAAGCTCCTGCCCTTCCATACCACCTGGGTCACCATGCAGCTGGCCATGAAGGATACCGCCCAAGATGGAGGAAAGAGCTGCATCCTCCCAGTCCTGGCTGGGTGGTCATGGCCATACCACTCAGCGTCTCTGAGCTTCTGGGTGCCCCTTTTGAAAATTCATGGCAGAACCTACCCTATAGGTTTTTATGAGGATACAGGCAATGACTGCATGCAAAGTACACAGTAAGTGACTAACAAGCACCGCTGCTGGGAGCTGCTGGAATTACCATTAAGGTCCTCAAGAGTGAGGGCAGGGGGCTTGCGAGAGGCACCAGAGCTACTTCTGGGCAGGATTTGGGGGCTGTCTCTAGAGCTACTTCTGGGAAGGATTTTGGGGGCTGTCTCTAGAGCTAGCTTCTGGGCAGGATTTGGGGCTGTCTCTAGAGCTACTTCTGGGCAGGATTTGGGGGCTGTCTCTAGAGCTACTTCTGGGCAGGATTTGGGGGCTGTCTCTAGAGCTACTTCTGGGCAGGATTTGGGGCTGTCTCTAGAGCTACTTCTGGGCAGGATTTGGGGGCTGTCTCTAGAGCTACTTCTGGGCAGGATTTGGGGGCTGTCTCTAGAGCTACTTCTGGGCAGGATTGGGGGCTGTCTCTAGAGCTACTTCTGGGCAGGTTTTGGGGGCTGTCTCTAGAGCTACTTGTGGGCAGGATTTGGGGGCTGTCTCTAGAGCTGACTTCTGGGCAGGATTTGGGGCTGTCTCTAGAGCTACTTCTGGGCAGGATTTGGGGGCTGTCTCTAGAGCTACTTCTGGGCAGGATTTGGGGGCTGTCTCTAGAGCTACTTCTGGGCAGGATTTGGGGGCTGTCTCTAGAGCTACTTCTGGGCAGGATTTGGGGGCTGTCTCTAGAGCTACTTCTGGGCAGGATTTGGGGGCTGTCTCTAGAGCTACTTCTGGGCAGGATTTGGGGGCTTTCTCTAGAGCTACTTCTGGGCAGGATTTGGGGCTGTCTCTAGAGCTACTTCTGGTCAGGATTTGGGGGCTGTCTCTAGAGCTACTTCTGGGCAGGTTTTGGGGGCTGTCTCTAGAGCTACTTCTGGGCAGGATTTGGGGGCTCGTCTCTAGAGCTACTTCTGGGCAGGATTGGGGGGCTGTCTCTAGAGCTACTTCTGGGCAGGATTTGGGGCTGTCTCTAGAGCTACTTCTGGGCAGGATTTGGGGGCTGTCTCTAGAGCTACTTTACACTCTCGTTCTCCTTGGCCCTGCTGGTACACTCTCGTTCTCCTTGGCCCTGCTGGTACACTCTCGTTCTCCTTGGCCCTGCTGGTACACTCTCATTCTCATTCCTTTTCAGCCCTTTGTCCCTTCCCGTTTTGTAGTAGTGAAGAGGGAGGCTCAGAGGTTAGGCGTGTACTCGAAGTCATGCAGATGAAGGAGGCCCAGCTAGACTCCAAGCCCGTGATGTAGAACACAGGGATGGGGCCCGTGTCGGTGTCTTGCCCAGTGAGCATGCTGTCTTGGGCAGTGTTCCAAGCACAAAGTCCCTTATTTCTCTTACCATGAAGCCATTGTCTGCTTCAGTGTTCACGATCACTTGCTGGTGCTTTTGGAGGGGGTCTCGACTTGTCTGGCTGGGTAGTGGGATGGGCAGGGACTGTTTATGGGAGGTGGTGAAGGAAGAGATGGTGTGGAGTGTGATGGTGTTAGCCCTGCTGAACTTGAGCTCCTGACGTAGAGGGTAGTGTGGGCCGTCTTATAGCCAGGCTGACCACCTGCACCCATCAGACTCCTCGTGTTCTTGCTCCGCAGCCAAGAGGACCTGTGCGGACAGCGACTTCACCTGTGACAATGGCCACTGCATCCCTGAGAGGTGGAAGTGTGATGGTGAAGAGGAGTGTCCCGACGGCTCTGATGAGTCGAAGGCCACTTGCTGTGAGTCCTGTCCCTTAAGCTGGGGGAGGGTGGGCCTTGTCCTGGACGTCTCCTCGCCAGCTCTTCCGTGTTAGCAGGTTGGGAGGCTTATATGAGAGGGTACTTTGGGGTAGGCCTCTGGGGAGGGGAGGCTCCTGGTAGGTGGTCAGCTGTGAAGCTGCTCCTTCTCTCTCTCTGGCCTTTCTTGTGGGTTGAACCCTGTTCCTAAAGCACCAAGAGCTAGAGACAGCCCCAAATCCTGCCCAGAAGTAGCTCTAGAGACAGCCCCCAAATCCTGCCCAGAAGTAGCTCTAGAGACAGCCCCCAAATCCTGCCCAGAAGTAGCTCTGGTGCCTCTCGCAAGCCCCCTGCCCTCACTCTTGAGGACCTTAATGGTAATTCCAGCAGCTCCCAGCAGCGGTGCTTGTTAGTCACTTACTGTGTACTTTGCATGCAGTCATTGCCTGTATCCTCATAAAAACCTATAGGGTAGGTTCTGCCATGAATTTTCAAAAGGGGCACCCAGAAGCTCAGAGACGCTGAGTGGTATGGCCATGACCACCCAGCCAGGACTGGGAGGATGCAGCTCTTTCCTCCATCTTGGGCGGTATCCTTCATGGCCAGCTGCATGGTGACCCAGGTGGTATGGAAGGGCAGGAGCTTCAGGCTCTCCTTCCACACTCGGGGCTTTGTCATCCATGATTTCTTTTCGGGGCTCTAATCCTCAGAGCAAACTTAGACCCAGCAGGTCATTCTATGACATTTGTTAAATTAAAGAGGAGATGAAAAGGGGGTGGGGTAGGGCCCTGTGGTCCTGAGGCAAAGCTTCAGCAGTGCGAGCCTGAGACAAAAGGCTAGCACATGTGGGAGATGTTAGATGGGGGGTGGGGGGGGTACCCAGAAGCCCCTCTCTAACGCTACCAGTTGCCCTAGAGGTGGATGGAGTCACAATGGAGACCAGAGTCCCTTCTAAGGCTGTGGCTGGTGATAACTGGGTTTCCTTGTCTCCTAGCAACAGAGCTACCAGCTTCTGAGAGAGAGAGAGAGAGAGAGGGAGGAAGGAGGAACACAAGCAACCCCGTCCCAGACAAAGGCCCTCCATGTCTTTAGGCAGCTGCCCCTTCCTCCCTCGTCATACTCCAGGCCCCACCCTTTCCTTACCACGATAAGTGCCAAGCTCCGTGCTGTCCCGGAGGCGCGTGGGTGGAGGGAAGGCCAGCGCTTTGTCTTGCGCTCTGAAAGAACAAAGCCTGCCATGCCTGCTGTGGCTGTCATCTTCGTGCCTCACAGAGGGATGCTGGGGCCCCTTACAGAAGGAAACTGAGGGATGCTGGATTAGGTCTGACCACCTGGCCACGGCTGCCCAGCTAGAAGGGGCAGAGTCATGCACCTCCTGGAGAGCTGCTGAGGGGGTGGGCTTCTTTGCACAGTCAGCAGCTCTGCCTCCAGACCCAGGGCGGTGGGGAGGAGCCATGTAGGGGTTAGTGTGGGGCTGTGCTCTGCTTCCTCCCATGCGTCTGGGTTCTTGCTGTCACTTCATTTCTGCCCTGTTGCCCTGCCCACCTGTCCACTCGCCCCTCTCCTGGGCTCCTCCCAGGTCCCCTTATACTTGATAGTTAAGCAGCTGGAGGCCCCCAGAATGGGATAGACAGCCTGTGTGTGGCAAGCGCCCCTCCCCTGACGGAAAGCAGGGGCAGCAATGGCAGCGCCCTGGAGTGAAGAGACCCAAGTCTCCTGTGGACAACCCCAGCCATTTGCTGGGAAGTCCCGTCTCCACCCCTCGAAACAACAAACACACTGGACCCTGATCTACAAGTCCCAAAACTTCCCATTCCAAAATTTCCAAAATTTCTAGATCCTTAGTATTCTGAGAGCCTCTTTCTGTCCTTGCCCCAGGGGTTCAGGGCCAAGAATCTCTCTACCTCTGTACCACTGTGTTGGTTAGAAGCAGTCAGGGTCTGTGGCTGGGGAGCGCTGCCTGCAGCAGTCAGCTTGAGTAGGACCTTGAAGGCCAGGCAGAACTGGCGACAGCTAGACCTGGAAGCAGGCTTGGTTGCAGCCTCCCAACTGAATGAACACCCAGTAGCCAACACACTGTCCATTTAATTGGTGTTGCCATAGTAACCTCCATAGCTTGCCAGGTTTCTGGGACTGTGCCAGCTCCCAGGATAGAGTCATTCCTTATCCCTAACAGGAAGATTGTAGATAAGTATGGTGAGTTTGGACCCTGGTCAGCTCCTTAGCCTGTGAGACCTCATGCAAGTTGCCTAGTCTTCCTGAGCTTCAGTTTCTCTGTCTGTAAAACAGCATAACACTACCTGCCTTACAATGGATGTGTGATTAAGGGAGACGATGCAAATGCTAAAGACGTGGCTTCTAAGCTCTCTGCCCCCAATTGAATGGTTTATTAACATGTCAGGATACTAGATCAGGGCATTGAGATAGTGCAAGTCAGTGGGGTTGTGCTGAGAGGCAGAGCCGCCTGGGAGAAGGTGCTGGTTCGGTTGCTGCTGCTATTTGGTCTTCCGCTGTGGCTGTTCAGGCTTTCTCACAGTTCTGAGTTCTGTACTCACCAAATACAGCCAGAGTCACAATGGGAAAGCCCAGAACATTTGCCTAATGAAAGTCGCGTTTCAGCTCCAATTATAGCTCCCTTGATTGGGGACAGCTCTGACCCACCTTCAGGCATCTGCTGGGAGGGGTGCAGGCAGGGTTGGAAGAGGGTAGTTCAAGGGGAAAAGAGTTATAGTTTTTGGTACTCCTTGTTGAACGTGAATTTTTTTTTTCTTGCATCTCAGAAGCTGGAAGGGCCCTTGCTGCTTACTCAGGCTTACCGTCCTTTTACAGATCAAAGACCGCAGGCCTGGATGGGTGGGGTCACCAGCAAGTTAGGGTGGACCTCGCTCAAAGCATTCTTCTTGAGGTTGTGGGAATAACTTTGTTCCTCTGGGACAGCCGGATGCGAGGCCGTGCCTCCTGGGGCAAGCGACCAGCCAGATGACAGTAGCAGTTCTTGTAGCCCAAGTCCCTTGTCCCTTTGGAGCTGAAACTCCGTTTGGAGGTTGTCTATCGCTAAACCTCGTGCAGGTTGACACTCTAGCCCCATCAGTGAGTAGCCACCAGGTGCCATCATTCCTGTATTGTAATAGACGTTCGCTTTTTAGTTAATCTGTGAATTTATGAATCAGAGAATGTACCTGTGGATTTAGATTTCTGGGACAGGATTCTTGGGAAATTAATACCTTCAGTCACTCCAGGGTGGAGTTTATTGCATGGTTTCTATTGCCTGACGGTGGAGTTCTTCTGCCTCAGAAGCTGGGGTACTTAGACAGCAAGCCAAAGGTGTCGTTTCGGAGCATCCATCCCAGAGGGAGAGCATGTTCTGCCATGGCAACTGTATTGTGGTAAACCATGTGAGCTTATGTACATTCCTCAGGGGTGAAGCCAGCCTCTTCAGCCACCTGGCTGTCATGAGATGGAACAAGAGCGGCCTGTTTTCTGAGTTTCAGGTTTACTCCAGGCTTCTCAGCTTAGTGATTTCCACATTGCCTCACTTAAACCACTCACCAACCCTGGGGTTATTCAGCCTCATTTTCAGAGGAGTGGACCCAAGGGACACACAGGTTCATTTTCTTGCCTAAGGGCTTTGAAGTTAGTAAATGAAATTTAGACCCAGGTCTGTCTGATTGTAAACTCAGGTACTTTCTTCTATACCAAGTTGGCTTGCAGGACTTGGCTTCAGGAATCCTGGAAGTAGACGTCAGACGGCCATGTTGTATAGCTGCCTCACTGAAGGCCTGGTGAGCAATGTCCCCCAGTGACCTCTCCACCTATGCTGGAGAGCAACAGGGTCTCCTTTTCTCTAGTGTAATGGCTGAGCATTGTGCATCCAGGACAGAAGTCCAGCTCTGCTCCCCTGCATAAGACATGGAGTAAGCAATTCACACTCTTTGGGCTTTGCGCTTGCCATTCTTAGAAGGACCGAGACTCACTGCTAGGGAGATACTGCTCATCAGCACGTCTCAGGACTAGGCAGTAGAAAAGGCAAGACCTGGAGCTTGGAGAGCCAGCTGACATCATAGCTCAGAAGGGAGGCAGGCAGCAAGGTTTCAGGAGAGGTGGGCATCTGGCACACCTGGCATCTTGCCCCTCTTTGGACAGTGGAATACTGCCACTCTGGGAGATGCTTGTCAATGTGGCCTCCTTGGCCTCTTTTGTCCTGGCATTCCAAGACGCTAAAGAAGAGGTGAGTAAGCTGGTGGTAGCAGGCGCTGCTGGGTCCTTGAGAGCCTGTAAGGCAGAGGCAGGTGGATCTTTGTGAGTTCAAGGCCAGCCTGGTCTACAGAGCGAGTTCCAGGCCAGCTGGGGCTACAGGGAGACCCTGTCTCAAAAAGAAAAAAATAAAATAAAAATAAAAAATAAAAGAACTGTCTATTTAGGGACACAGCAAATGTCTTATTAATTATAAAGAAAGGAAGCAGACGGATTGTTTAATCATTGTCCTTGTTGAAAGGTTATGCTATTACCTGTATAAATATTCATTAAAAGTTCAATCGACTGCCTGCTGCCCCGGGGGCTGCAGAACCAGGCATCTAGATGTGGTGCATCTGGCCAAGGGCTGTTTCACCTGGGCTTTAGGGAGGAGAGTTTGGGGCTGGCTCTCGTCATATAGGGTTCGATGGGAAGGATGAGGCTTTTATTAGAGGAGCCCAGACTTTGTCTTTCATCTGCTGTGTGTGTTCCTATGTCTCTGTTCAGCCTAGGAAGCACCACTGATGTGGCACACTTTGTGAACAGTGCCCCTGAAATTACATGCACAGCCTGGTTCCCCATCAGGTGAGGGTGAGGATGGTATAGCTTAGATTCTGGCAATTGAAACAAAATACGATAAAAAGAAAAAAAGAAAAAAAAAATACCTCAGAGTGAGATGCCATGGCAGAGGAGTAAAGGATCTCCCTCAGTTTTTTTTTTTGTTGTTGTTTTTAAAGAATATTGCTGGGTGGGCCAGGTGTGGTGGCGCATGCCTTTAATCCTAGTACTTGGGAAGCAGAGGCAGGCGGATCTTTGTGAGTCCAAGGCCACCCTGGTCTACAGAGTGAGTTACAGGACAGCTGGGGCTACAGGGAGACCCTGTCTCAAAAAGAATATTGCTGGGTGTACCCACCTTTAATCCCAGCACTTGGGAGGCAGAGGTAGGCAGATCTCTGTGGGTTCAAGGCCAGCCTGGTCTACACAGCGAACTCCATGCCAGCTGGGACTAAAAGGAGACCCTGTTTCAAAAAAAAACAAACAAACAAACAAAAAAAGAAATATATATAATGTATATATTAATATTTATATATTTATACATTAAAATTTATATATAAATGTATACATAATTTATATATAAATATATTATATATACATTTATATATAAATTAAATACAATAATATAAATAGAATATTTTTAAAGAATACACACACACACACACACACACAGCTGGAGAGATGGCTCAGTATTTAAGAGCACTGGCTGCTCTTGGAGAGGACCCAGGTTCAGTTCCCAGCATCTACAGGGCAGCTAATAACCATCTGTAAGTCCAGTTCCAGGGGATCCAACACCGTCTTCTGAACTCCAAGGGCATTGCACCACATGGGTGCACCTACACACATGCAGGCAGTATACTCATACACATATAATAAAATATTTGTTTTTGTCTTTTTAAGACAGGGTCTCCCTTTAGTCCTAGCTGACCTGGAGTTCACTATGTAGACCAGGCTGGCCTTGAACTCACAGAAATCTGCCTGCCTTTGCCTCCTGAGTGTTGGTATTAAGGGTGTGCACCACCACACCTGGCTATAAATTTTTTTTTTTTTGGTCTTTTTGAGACAGGGTCTCCCTGTAGCCCCAGCTTTCCTGTAACTCACTCTGTAGACCAGGGTGGCCTTGAACTCACAAAGATCCGCCTGCCTCTGCCTCCCAAGTGCTAGGATTAAAGGCGTGCGCCACCACGCCCGGCTTAAAATATTTTTAAAAGACTGTAATTTTCATTGTGCATGTTCGTGTACATGGCATCGTGTTACGGAGAGATAGTGTGTGTATACAGGTGTATTTGTGTCAGGCGTGTCCCCTCACACCCAGCTCTCCCATTTCTCACTGCCACTCCACTCCTGTTAATCCCCTTTGTTCTTCTAGACACTTTGGGTTCCACTTTCTTGTTGTGTATACATGTACATATGTGTATACATGATTTTATATATCTATATGAAATTGGAGCCACACTGGCTTGATTTACTTAATATGATTCTTTCCAATTGCTTCAATTTTCTTGCAAATAATTTAACTTTGCTCTTATTTATTTATTTATTTATTTATTTATTTTGGTCTTTTTGAGACAGGGTCTCCCTGTAGCCCCAGCTGTCCTGGAACTCATTCTGTAGACCAGGCTGGCCTTGAACTCACAGAGATCCGCCTGCCTCTGCCTCCCGAGTGCTAGGATTAAAGGCATGCGCCACCACGCCCGGCTTATTTTTTTTTTAATAATTTTTTTTAATTTAATTTTTATTTTTGTATGTGTATGAATGTACTGTCTGCTTGTAGGTTTGTGCACCCGTGTCGTGCAGTGCCGCGGAGGTCAGAAGAGGGTCTCAGATTCCCCTGGAACTGGAGTTCTCCTGGAATTGGAGTTACAGATGGTTCTTAGTCGCCATGTGGGTGCTGGGGATCGAACCCTGGTCCTCTGCAAGAGCAGTCCGTGCTCTTAACCTCTAGGCTATCTCTCCAGCCCATAACTTTGCTCTTTATGGCTTGAAAAGTCAATTTTGTGTATATATTACTACATTTTTTATCCATTCCTCAGGCCTCTTTTTTTATTTCTTTAAATAAATTTTATCTTATGCGTATGAGTGTATTGCCTGCATGTATTTAAGTGTACCCATGTCATGCAATACCTGCATGGTCAGAAGAGGGCATCCAGTCCCCCTGGAACTGGAGTTAAAGAACAGGTATTAGCCATCATGTGGGTGCTGGGAACCAAACTTGGATCCTCTGTAAGAGCACAGCCGCCATCTCCCCAGCCCCCCTCAGGCCTCATTTATAAAGAAGAGGGCATTAAACCTGTTGGTGAGGGTGCGGCCCTCATGATGCAATCACCTCTGAAAGGCAGGATGGAATGGGAAAATACTCTGCATGACGGGAGTTCAAAAAATCATCTTTAGTGCTGAGTGTGGTGGTGCATGTCTTTAATCCCAGCTCTCTGGAGGCAGAGGCAGGCAGATCTCTGTGAGTTCAAGGCCAGCCTGGTCTACAGAGCGAACTCTAAGCCAGCTGGGACTAAAGGGAAACTCTGTCTCAAAAATACCAAAAAAAGAAAAAAAAAACTTTCTGTGACACATTCTTGGCCCCTCCTAGGTGGGTGGTGAGTGTGGCCTTTCTAACTCCGGTGACTCTGTTTCCTCAGTGGTTTACTGCTGGGTGAGTGCTGTGCCCTTGTTCCCTGCTGCTCTCCTGGGGGCTTGCAAAGGTTAAGAGCACCTGTATCTCTTTTAGGTGTTGAAAGAGATGAGTTATATCATATCTTTTAGATATTCAGAGTATATGCTCAGGGGTTCTCAGACAGAGCTACCTGGGAGCTGTTTGAGTTGAAGGTAGAGTTGCTAAAATGCAGGTTCTAGGAGCTGGAGAAGTAAGTGGTTCAGTGGTGAAGAGTGCTCGCTGCTCTTCCAGAGGACCCAAGTCTGGTTCCAGTACCCATATCAGGCAGCTTGAAAGTCCCTGGCCCCCCACGGCACTCATGTGGCACACACCCATACACATGAATTATTATTATTTTTTTTTTTATTAATTTTATTTATTTCTGTATGTGTATGAATGTACTGTCTGCATGCAAGTTTGTGCACCCGTGTCGTGCAATGCCGCAGAGGTCAGAAGACGGTCTCGGATTCCCCTGGAACTGGAGTTCTCCTGGAATTGGAGTTTCAGACGGTTCTCGGCCGCCATGTGGGTACTGGGGATCGAACCCGGGTCCTCTGTAAGAGCGGTCGGCGCTCTTAACCGCTAGGCCATCTCTCCAGCCCCCTATTTTTTTTTTTTTAATGCAGATTTAAGCCCGGCGTGGTGGTGCACACCTTTAATCCTAGCACTCGGGAAGCAGAGGCAGGCGGATCTTTGTGAGTTCAAGGCCAGCCTGGTTTACAGATTGAGTTCCAGGACAGCTGGGGCTACAGGGAGACCCTGTCTCAAAAAGACAAAAAAAAAAAAAAATGCAGATTTGTTGGCCTTTAACATCTAGATTCAGTATGAGCTGGTGTCCAGGAACCTGGACTCCCTCCCCCGACTGTCCCCTGGTCAGAGGACACTCTGGGATCATGTCAGCTGCGGCTGGATCCTGTCCTGGATGATCCAAAAGTACTTGAGGTTTTCCAGCGTCAATGATGGAAGTGCTGTCTTCAAACACCAGTCCCCCTTGCTACCCTACATGACAGCCCAAAGTGGTCATTTAAAATTCACTGAGTGTCAGTGCTTTCCAGATCTCTGCCTGGCAGTTACTTATAAAGGAAAATTTGTGAAATGTGAATTCTATGAATACATTCCAGTGGACTGCTATGTACTTCAGGAAATTTGTTCTGTGGGATAACCTGGGAGTCCACACACGGGACTGAAGGTACTCTCCCTCCACACCATATTTGGGAACCTCGACTTAGACAACTGCTCCTTTCTGCTGCCCCTGGCCACTCTTCCTGCCTGTTCTTCATCTCTTATGGCCTCTCATTCCAGGGTAGAAGTCAGGGGAGAGGAAACGAACAAACAAGATCAGAGCGAGATCTGAGTTTCCTACTCCAGGGTGCAAGACTATGCCCCATCTCTGGCATCAGACACAGCTGCTGAACCCTCCTGCCATTCTTTTTTTTATATACTTTTATTGATGTTTTATGTATTTCATACATCATTTCAGTTCCATTTAAACATATTACCCTTTCCTTTCCCCACCCCAACCCAGATATATGTATTCTGTGATACATGCCCTGCATCTTTCTCTCAGTTTTTTTTTTCATGTTCAGTCAGTTCTTTGATCAGCGTCCTTTCTGTTGTTGTTGTTTGTTGTTTCCAATATGCATTACGCCCAACTGCTTTGTACAAAAAGCTCAGGGGGCCCTACACAAGAAATACTTACAACTGGGTAATGGCACTAGCATCCACAAGATGAGGGATACCATTCGTCTTTGTTTTTCTGGGACTGTGTTACTTACTCAGCATGATGTCCTCTAGCTCCAGCCATTTTCCTGCAAAGCTCGTGATGTTGTCTTTACTGCTGCATAGAACTCCATTGTGTAGATGTACCACATTTCTCTATCCATTCATCAGTTGAGGGGCTTTAGGTTGGTTCCAGCTCCTTGCTATTGTGAAGAGAGCTGCAATAAACATGGCCGTGCATGTTATCTCTGTGGTGGAGTGAGTCTTGAGGGTACATGCCAGGAGTGTATGGCTGGGTCGGGTGGCAAGTTCATTCCAAGTTTCCAAGGGTTCTCCACACTGCTTTCCATAGTGGCTGTACGAGTTTACATTCCCACCAAAATGAATGAGTGTTCCCCTCTCCCACAACCTCTCCAGCACTTGGTATCATTTTTTTTCTTGATCCTAGCCAGTCTATTGGAGTAAGATGATATCTTAAAGTGGTTTTGATTTGCATTTCCTTAATGATAGTGATGTTGAACAGTTCTTGAGGTGTTTCTCAGCACTCTCTAATTCCTCACTTGTGAAGTCTCTTGTTCAGTTCTTTGCTCCATCTATTGAGTGGGTCATTTGTTTTCTTTTTTCTTTGTTTTTTGAGTAGTTTATATATTCTGGAAATCAATGCTTTGTCAGATGTATCTGCAGTGAAGGTTTCCTCCCACTCTGTGGGATTTCTCTTCACTTCCTTGATTGTTTCTTTTGATGTACAGAAGCTTTTGAGTTTGATGAGGTCCCATTTGTCAATTGTTGACCTTAATTCTTGTGCAGCTGCTGTCTGATTTAGGAAGTCTTTTCCTACGCCTATGTCTTGTAGTCTGCTGCCAACTTTTTCTTCTATCGCCTTCAGAGTTTGGGGTTTCACGTTGAGGTCTTTAATCCATCTGGAGTTGACTTTTGTACATTCTTTACTGTGTGTGTGACTGGAACTCAGTGCTTGCCACCATGTCTGGTACCCAGGAGTGCTCAGTATTATCCACTGAATGGATAAACAAGACTCAGAGTCTTGTCCACTATGTGTTGGGAATAATAAGGGAGACATGCTGCGAGCACTGGGCTGAGTGTTCTTCTGAATGCTTTACAAACACTAATCTGGTCATTACAACAATCCTATGTGGCAGATCACAATGTCATCCTCATTCTGTTGGCACAAAGAGACGTATTTTAGACCAAGGTCATTTAGCCAGGGAATGATGATTCAAACCCAGGCAGCCAGGCCTCGAACCCAATGCTGGACGCCAAGACATAATCCTCACCTGCTGGGTTATTATAAAGATTAAATGGAAATGTCTAGCACTGTGCCTGGCACAATCTAGGGACCACTGAGCCTGGGCTTCCTGCACTGGGGAAGGCGGTAGGGAGTCAGTGATGGAAGTCGAAAATGCATCTGCCTCAGCTGTCATGTGGCTGGGGAAAGCTCAGAGTAGAAGTTGACCCCAGTCAGAATAGGTTTCTCATTCTTTCTTCCAAATTGAGAATCAACCCTGGGGCTCCAGGCCCCAGACTGAGTCAGCCTCTGACTGCGCTGCAGTAATTACAGCTGTGAAGTCCCACTGGGCCCCGTCTCGAGGTGACTGTAGCAGTGGGACTGTCACGGTCTTTGCAGAGACTTGGGGGTCATTGCTGCTGGGCGCTTTGCAGAGACTTGGGGGTCACTGCTGCTGGGGCTCTTTGCAGAGACTTGGGGGTCATTGCTGCTGGGGCACTTTGCAGAGACTTGGGGGTCATTGCTGCTGGGGTGCTTTGCAAAGACTTGGGGGTCATTGCTGCTGGGGCGCTTTGCAGAGACTTGGTGGGTCATTGCTACTGGGGTGCTTTGCAGAGACTTGGTGGGTCATTGCTGCTGGGGCGCTGATGAGCCTTCCAAACCCACAGCACATAGCGTGCTGATGCAGTTAGGTATATCCACAGTTGGAACATGGCAAGAGTGTGGCAGTTCCGTGTCACTACATCTTAAAGTGAAGGTTTGCAGGGTGGTTGGGTGAAGGGAGGGCTTGTTGGATCAAGAGATTGGAGTGCTGGGGATCAGGGGCCCAGGAAAGAGTGTTATAAGTGGGGCAGTAGGTTAGGGGAGGGGTCAGATTTAGAACTTTGGAAGTCTTATGGGCAGATGCACTTCAGATGAAGGAATGGACATAGGGCAAGAGGGACCCAATGGCTCCCCAGGGCCATGTCCCATGTAGTAGGACTGGTTGGTACTATGCATGGATGTCTGTCTCCACAGCCAGGGAAGAGTGTCCTGCTGAGAAGCTGAGCTGTGGACCCGCCAGCCACAAGTGTGTGCCTGCCTCGTGGCGCTGCGATGGGGAGAAGGACTGTGAGGGTGGAGCAGATGAGGCCGGCTGTCCTACCTGTGAGTCAAGGACCAGAATCCCAGGGTCTGCCAAGCAGTCAGGCACCCTCAGGAGTGGCGGCCACTTCTGGGAAAGGGCCCATTACTCTGTGGGGCCTGATAGATGGGAAGGGAAGGGTAGTGATGAGGACGTTGGAAATGGCTGGGTGCTGAGGAGACATTTCTTCTTTCATCCTCACAACCACCTCATGAGTACCCATTCCCATTCCCATTTTATGGGTGAGGAAACTGAGGCTCAGACAAGGGAGGAAAAGTGCCCAACTCTGAGGGATGGAACTGAGATTCCAGTCCAGGTCAGACACACAGCATTTACCATGCCTGACATCTGCTCATTCATTCTGCAATTCTACCAGTCTGTATGAGTGTGGCTTGGTGCCTCGAGCTAGGGCACTGGCGGTGCTGGGGGTGGGGCTTGTACACAGCAGACTCCTAGGGTGAACAGGACAACTACTGCTGAAATCTCAAATTGTGCCACACAGCCCACATAGTGAAGACATTCCCAGCAGCCTCAGCAGGAACAGATGGACATGGTCACTGGGACAGTTCCACATGACTGAGCTTCAAACACAGGATTATCTCCTTCCCAGGGGGGCAGACCATCCATGAGACACCCCCTCCCCTGTAGTCAAACGATTCCTCCAGTAGAAAGGCTGTCAGCCACTATTGCAGGGTTGCACTATCTCTGATGAAGGCATGTTGGGACAGAAGCATTTCTCGTTAATTATAGGAACCAAGGGTGTGAGAAAGGCTTATCCCCCTCTGCCTGTGCAGAGGAAGAACCTACCCTTCTCCAGTCCCAGAGCCCCGCTGGTTTGTGGGTACAGAGAGTGAGGTCCCTGGGCTTAGGTAGTACATCTTCCAGTGATTACCTTCTTCAGAATCTTGGTGAGAATTTAGTAGTATGAAGCACTCACTGTCCGGACTGTCAGAAACAGCCTTCTCTCCCTGGGCATGTACCGGCGGAGCCTAGACAGGAGGAGGGCATCAGCATCGGTTTGGAGGCTGTGGTACTACAGAGTATGAGCTTGCTCTTCCCTCCCATGTCCCCACAGCCCAGAGGCCCAGAAGGGGAAAAAAAAGGTAGAGATGTCAGAAGAACATGACATGATCTGCCTACGTCATAAAATGGAAGAGATCACTTGATTTTTTTTTTTTCTTGGTCTTTTTGAGACAGGGTCTCCCTGTAGCCCCAGCTGTCCTGGAACTCACTCTGTAGACCAGGCTGGCCTTGAACTCACAGAGATCCACCTGCCTCTGCCTCCCAAGTGCTAGGATTAAAGGCCTATTCCACCATGCCCGGCTGGCATCACTTGATTTTATTCAATAGTAATGAAAATTGGCATTTTCTGCCATAGGAAGGTGGACTCTGGGCGCCCCCATATGGACAGATCTGGTGCTGCTTTTGACCTCTGTGCTTGTGCTTAGCCACACATTCGTGCCCCACAGAGGCCCTAGGACACTGCTTAGCCCTGTCTGAAGACTTAGAAGAGGGATGGAGAATTCCGGAAGTCTGAGAGGATGGGTCAGAGCAGGAAGGAAACGCCCCAGACCTGAGTTCTGGCTCTCTTGTTGGTGCCTATGCATGACTCTGGGCAAGGCATTCTCTTCTGTGAGCCTCAGGTTTCCTATCTGTAACCTAGCGGCTGGGTCTCTAAGGTCCATCCTGACTGAGTTCTGACTATCCTACCAGAGAGAGGAATCCCAGGCTCCAGACAGGGCCAGGACCTGTGCCTCCATTAGTTCATCCATTCCATACCAGTCCTCTGTAGGGATCTCCATGCCAGTCCTCAGAACAATGGGGCGCATAGAGAAGGGCATGGAACCCAGCAGACGTGTGGCTGGCCCCAAGCAGGGAATCCAGCATGTGATTGGAGAGGTGGGATTTGGTCCCTTGAAGAAGAAGGACCAGAGGCAATGGTGGGCAGCGGTGGGTTTCCAGGAGATGGAACAATTTGAACAAAAGCTTGGAAGGGAGATTGCACCTGTCTTAGCAAGCTGTAAGGTGGCCAGAGCTGGGATGTGTTCAGGAGTGACATGCGGGGCTCGGGCACTGAAAGGCTGTGCAGGGAATATACAGCTACACCGGGGAACAGCCCCGCCCCTGTCACCTGTTGTCGCTCCTGCCCCTGGCCCTTTCCTGTCCCTTCAAGACCCAGCAGCTTTACATTCCCTCCTGCCCCACCTTGCTGCTGGCTGCAGGGCGGAAGTCCTGGCGCGCACCCAAGGTCACCAGCTTGTGTCCTGCAGGGGCCCGGCTGGAAGCTGCCGTCATGGCCGCATGGCCCAGGTTCACAGTCCAGGTTCACGCTGCAGCCTGTAGGCGAGGGCCGCGGGCCGGGTGGCCGGGGCGGGGGTCAGGCCGGCGACCGGCTTTCTGTCCCGCGCAGTGTGCGCCCCGCACGAGTTCCAGTGCAGCAACCGCTCCTGCCTGGCTTCCGTGTTCGTGTGCGACGGCGACGACGACTGCGGCGACGGCAGCGACGAGCGCGGCTGCGCGGCCCCGGCCTGCCCGCCCCGCCAGTTCCGCTGCGGCGATGGCGGCGCCTGCATCCCCGAGCGCTGGGTCTGCGACCGCCAGTTCGACTGCGAGGACCGCTCGGACGAGGCTGCCGCTCTGTGTGGGCGCGCGGGCCCGGGCGCCACGGCCGCCACGGGGACCACGGCCACCTGGGCCACGCCGCCCGCCTGCGCCCCCGCCACGCAGTTTGCCTGTCGCAGCGGCGAGTGCATACACCGGGGCTGGCGCTGCGACGGCGACCGCGACTGCAAGGACAAGTCGGACGAGGCCGACTGCCGTAAGCCCCCTCCACCACCCAGCCCTACCCTGGGCCCGCGACCGCCCTCCTCCTGCCTTGAGATGCTTTGATAGAGACTCACGCGGGAGGAGGTGGCGGCTTGCAGAGGTCACGTGGCTGCTGGGCAGTGAGCTCAGTCTAACCAGCTGCCCCCTACCCTGTAGTGTGGCCCTTCCTCCCATGCCTGTTTCCGCCCGTCCTTGTTTCTCTGCCTGGAGACCCCAAGTGCCAGGAGCTCCTCCATGGGCCCCTTCCACCTGCAGGGCCTGCCTGGCCGAGTCTGAAGGCTGGCGGTCCCGGGTGTGGGCATGGGCAGATTCCTGCAGCTTCCTCTCGCAGGCACAGCATACACTGACATCCCTCTGCACCTAGGCCCTTGAAAAGGGGCTCTTAGTAGTCCCTGGGCCTCCCCACCAACACCCAGCACAGGGCCAAACCCAAAAAGGGTTAACAGAGGGGACAAAAATCACATAAGTCATGAGTACTAGGACTCAATGAAGACCACATGTCTGTGCTAAGAAGTGGTGGCCAGGGAAACAGGAGACCTGAGTACTGTGTGACCTTTAGCAAGGCCTCCCCCTCTCTGAGCTTCAGTCTCCCTCTGTTCACTGGAGGTGCTTTGGCCAGGTGTCCTGTGAGGACTCCTGAGTCCAGCGATTGCTGCTGTCTTTCGAGGGGTGCTCAGGCATGAGGCTGTGGGGAGAGTTGTCAGGCCCCACAGTGACCCTGACACGCCCTCCTCCTGCCTTCTTTCAGTAGCACCAGGGACCTGTGGTGAGGATGAGTTCCCCTGTGGGGATGGGACTTGTGTCCTTGTGACCAAACGCTGCAACCAGGAACAAGACTGCCCAGATGGGGGTGATGAAGCTGGCTGCCTGCAGGGTGCGTGTGGGCAAGGCGCTGGTGGGTGTCCCTGTGAGGAGAGGCCCCGAGCCTCCTCCCAGCTCTGGAGAGGTGTTCCCCACATGCCAGCATGTGACCCTGTCCCAGCAGGATTCCCCTGCCATGTGGTCCTAGACTTTGAAGGACTTTGTAAAAACTGGAAGAGAGCTGAGAGGACATGGAAGGGCACTGTGGGGACCTGAGTCTCCCCAGCATTTGTGCTTACCCAAGGCTTTGAGCAGCTTTCCTTACCAGTTCTTAGATTCTGCAGAGACTAGGAAGCCCTTCTTAATCTCTCGGGCAGCTCTGATGGTGACCACTGCTCATCTGAGGAAGCAGATTATGGACTGGCTTAAGGCAGTGTGCCTTACCCAAGGTTCATGAAGAGAAAGGCCCCCTCAGGAGATAGTCCGTCTAGACTGCCAGGTCTCTATAGAGCTGCTACACAGTACTCCCCAGGGCCCCACTACTTGCAGAACAGATTCAGAACCCATGCTCCGGCATGGCGGGAGGAGGCCTGGCACCCTGGCTAGCTCTAGGATGCTGTCTTGTGAGCACAGCTTCCACAGGTCCTGAGCCCCCTCGAGAGCCTTGGGAGAACTAGTGCTTGAACTCGGCTTGCATTCTGTGGCCCTTGGCCCTGCCTAGCCCTCCCCTTCCCATCCAGTGTCTCACAGGCACTGCCCACCCTCTTGTCTGGCCCGACAGAGTCAACTTGTGAGGGTCCCCGCAGATTTCAGTGTAAGAGTGGCGAGTGCGTGGACGACGGGAAAGTGTGTGATGATCAGAGGGACTGCCGGGACTGGTCGGATGAGCCTCCGAAAGAGTGTGGTATGCTCCCTGTCTATACTCTGCAGCTGAACTAACCCCTCCCACCACAGCCCTCCTGACATCGAGGCTGAAGTCTCTCACGGGCCTCTGTTCTGACCCTCTCTCGATAGTGCTGTCCTGTGGCCTCAGATGGAACCTCTCGTTCCATTTTCTGCAAAGCTCAAGAGGCCTTTCCTCTCAGTCCAGATGCTCAAAAATTGGGCAGCTTCTCACAAATTGCCTTCTCTTCATTTCTGTCACATTCAGATCTTTGTGTGTATGCCTTCTGCAACTGTATTCTTCCTATGTAGTCCTACCCTGATGACCCAACAGGGCTTTGGCCTCTGAGGTCTTCTAGACCCTTGGCAGGACAGGAAATGCTGGAAATGGCAGGCAAGAAGCCAGTTAGAAGCAATATCCCAGGTCCACTGCCTTGGCCAGGCCTGGGTGGAAGCAGGGGGTGCCACCCCCCTAAACCCTGAAGAGCGATGACTACCGGCTAGCCAGAGCAGAGCTTCAGGTGGAGTGATTATGCTAGAGATCAAGCTTGTGGCTGCAGAGAGAGTCATAAGTCATCTCTGCTGTCCCAGGCCAAGGAGTCAGAGATTTAGACAGGGAAGCCCCCAGAGAACAGCCTAGGTCGGTCCCTTTCCTTCTGGAAGACTCTACCAAGCACCTCCTCTCTTGGGAACACAGAGGAACTTCATGCTCCGGAACTTCCCAGGATCAGCCCCTTTCCTCCCCTTTTGAAGATGTTAAAACAAACTGACTGGGAAGAACAGTAGCTAAACAAAGCTACTGAACCCCCACCCGAGCTTGCAGACTGCTCCCCCAGACCTTGCCTGGAAGAGATCTAAGAGGAACCGGGGAAGGGGGCCAGGAATCGAGCATCTGAGCCTGGCTCCCCACACTCAGATTTGCAGGAAGCCAGGGACTACTAACCTACCAAGCTCTCTCCTTTCATCCTCTGCATGACATCCCAGAGAGAAGTATGTATACAGTGTTCGTGGCTGTGTTTGTTTCTCTGTGTTGGTGAGAGGCCAGTGTCTGTGCCCGCACCCAAGTAAGGCAGGGGGATTGCGTTTGTGCATCTCTGCCTGTGTCCTGTGTCTGCAGGGCCTGCAGGCCCATCTGTGCCTCTGCACATAACTAGTTTGTGTGTGCATGAAGGTGTGTGCATGTAGGTGTGAGCATGTGCTGGGGAAAGTGACATCAAGTGCTCCTCATGCCTCCTGGCTCCTCCACCCCCTTTCCTTCCTCTCCCAGCTCCCAGCTAGACACAGTTAGAAAGGACCAGGCTCCCTTTAGGCCTTCCATAGAAGATGGCAGGGATAACTGCTCTAGGCCTGCTGTCCTTTCTCCTCTCCCAACCTACTCTGGCTGCAGGGCACCCTGCACCTTCTTTTTTTTTTTAAAGCCATAGTCACTTTCTAGCCGAGCGTGGTGGCACACGCCTTTAATCCTAGCACTTGGGAGGCAGAAGCAGGCGGATCTTTGTGAGTTCGAGGCCAGTCTGGTTTACAGAGCGAGTTCCAGGACAGCTGGGGCCACAGGGAGACCCTGTCTCGAATAGACCCAACAACAACAACAACAAAAAAGCCGTAGTCACTTTGAGCTCTTCCTGAGAGATCTCCCCTCTATATACCACCCCTTCAAGTGCCCAGGTTGTAGACCTGTGAGGTTGCTTGCTGTTATCTGCAAAAGGAGAGGAAGGAAGGGAGTGAGTGGGTGCGTGAATGAGTTGGTGAGTGAATGAGAGAGCAAACGGTGTTCACAGACTAATAGGACTGTAGAGCTGCTGAGGGAGGGTATGTTGTGACAGAATGGTGCCCAGCGATAGTCTCTTAGAAACCACTCACCCTCCTAGAGTCTGGGGCTTCCCAGGGATGGACCTAACTGAGCTACCTCTAGTCCCCCAGAGTCATGGGGTTGCTGTGGTCTTGTTCTTTCAGTTGCACCAACATTCCGGGGGAACAGAAGGAGGCCCAGGGGTAAAGGGGACATCCCCTCAGCATGGCTCCCGCTGAAGGGGGGGCACCTGGAGCTATGCATGGCCTGGGGTGGGCAGCTCAGACCAACTGCATGCATGGCCACAGCTGGCTCCGCTCAGCTTGGCTTGGCTTGGTTAGCATGGTGGTGCATGAACTGGGGGAGGGGGAGCAGAAGGGTGTTGGGGTTCTTTCCCCTGGCTGTGGGATTAACTATCTGTGATTCCGAAGTTCAGGAGATGCTTTGAGAACTTGGTAAGCCTTGGTCCTGGCCTCCACTAGGACCTGCAGAAGGTGGTAAGGGAGTGGTGGTGAGAGGGGCAGACCCAGCCCCCTCTTGCCCTCCCTTCACCCTTGCAGCAGTTGGTTGTCCTGAGATGAGGCCTGGCAAGCCGGAAGGCAGACAGGTGCCAAGAAAAAAGGTGTTGGAAAGGGCATGTTGCATTAGTTCCTGGTAGGGGAGACTCAGAGGAAAGCGTGGCCTGGAGGTAGCCCCAGAGCAGCAGGGCGTCCTCCTCTGACTGGAAAGGAACTCTGGGCTCTGTCTGGAAAAAGGCACCTGAATGGCAGGGGACCAAAGTCAACACTTCCCAGAGTTTTGAGGCCGGAGGCCAGCTCCGCGGAGCAGAGCTAGGAGCAGGGCACAGCTACAGGAGACAGGTGCCACAAGGAGAGTGTCCTGAGGGCGGTGCCATTCCAAAGCGGAACTAGCTGCCCCGGAGCTAAGGAGGCTCCTCCAGGCTGGAGATGGTGGGTGTTGACAGTTGAACAGTATCCATGTAAGCTTCAGCTTGGAGGTTAGAAGGAAGGAGGAGCTCTGATCACTAGGGAAGGCCTCATGGCCTCTGTAGTCAGGGAGTGGACTGAGTCCTGACTTAGGACAAGGCCCAGTGTTCTGGCTCCCCTGTGCCTGGCTGTCTGGTCTAAGCAGGGACCTGCCCTCTGTGAATTTCATTTCCGTCACCTGGCTGAAGGGATCGAGGCTTAACGCGGCTTTCAGTTCTGGCTCTGTGGGAGCTGCTGCCCAGAGACTGCTTTGCTCTGGGCTCTCCCCTGCCTGTCAGCGGACTTCAAGAGTCTCTGTTCTTCCCCAGGGCTGAATGAGTGCCTGCACAACAATGGTGGCTGTTCCCACATCTGCACTGACCTCAAGATTGGCTTTGAGTGCACGTGCCCAGCAGGCTTCCGGCTCTTGGACCAGAAGACCTGTGGTGGTGAGCAGTCCCCCATCCGCTGAGCGGAGGCAGATCCTCCTGCCTGTTCTGACCTCTGCTTCTTCCTGCAGACATTGATGAGTGCCAGGACCCAGATGCTTGCAGTCAAATCTGTGTGAATTACAAGGGCTACTTTAAGTGCGAGTGCCACCCTGGCTACGAGATGGACACATTGACCAAGAACTGCAAGGCCGTAGGTACGGATACCCCAAGGGAAGAGGAACTCCTCTGGGGGGTATAGGAAGCACCGTGCTTCCACATACGTGAGGAGGGTTTGAATACACATGCACCCAGTGTAGCCTACAGTAATCAGTCACATTCACAGCACAATGTATAGACAAAGCATGGCTTATGTAGATCTATACACTGATCCATTCAGCCCACTGAAGTAATATTCAATTCTTTACACCGAACACTAACATTACCGTAAGCACTGGAAATTCAATTAGCAAAACAGACACAACTCCCTTTATTAGTGAGACAATCAAGAAAATGGGTATATAAATAAGTACAATACATGCAGGTGGCAGTAAGGGCTAAGGGGAATAAAAGGGGGCGTGGGGATAAAACAGTCTGGGAGAGCAATTCAACAGAATAGTCCACGGGCCTGGTGTCACATGCCTTGAATCCCAGCACCCAGAAGGTAGAAGCAGGCAGATCTCTGACTTCAAGGTCAGCCTGGTCTACATAGTGAGTTCCAGGCCAGCTGGGAAGAAAATTTTAAAAAACAAAATACTGAGGGAAGCCCTCCCTAAGAAGGTTTGAGTAAAGGCCTTAAGGAGTTGAAGGGTGAGCTACCCAGTAGGAGCCGCATTTCAGGCTGAAGGAGCAGAGTGCAGACGCCCTAGGAAGGAACAGCCAGGAAGCTGTCACAGTTGGAACTGGGAGAGCAGCAAGAAATGAAGCCAGAGAGTTGACTCAGAGAAGATCCCCAAGGCTTCGTAGAGCATAACAAAAGGGAGAGCTGATTTCTCACTAAATCTGAAGAAAGCCATCGAAAGGTTTTGAATGGAGGGGGAGCTTGGTGTAACATTTAGGCCCCGCCTGGCTTCACTGATGAGAACAGACTGCAGAGCAACAGCAGGAGAAGGGAGAAAGCGCAGGTTACCACAGTCATCCAGGGCAGAGGCTTGGCTGGAGCACCATGGCTGCTGCGTGCGGTCGAGATGTGAGCTGATGGGGGTGTACTCTGAAGGCTAACCAGTGGTCGAAGAGGCGGGCGTGGGGGGATGTGGACTGTTGTAGACATGTCGAATAGAAGGAAACTGTAGATCTCCAGTTACTACACAGTTAGATATGAGTGTGGAGTTCACAGGCATGAATACTTGGTGATGACAGCACCGCAGCTATAGCACTTGCTAACCCATAAACCTCATACTGTATAATACACATCACATATCACATAAACCATGTGATCTGTTTCTGCTTCCATCTATGACATGTGTACATAGCACATGGAGTGTGCTGTGGAGACAACATGTACTGTGTATATGTACACAAAAGCCATCCATACAAGTATCTGAAGTGTAGTTATGCAAAAACTCAAATCATAAGCATGTAGGTTCTTGTTACTGTCACTGCTCTCATAAAAATCACCTCAAGACACCCTTTTACCCAGCTTGTGACTTCAGAGAGTTAGTGTCATTGATGTCATTTGGGGATGAGGAAAGTTCCAGTTTGTTGGTGGCAGAGAAAGCCAGCCTCCCTTCTGCCCCTTTCTGTACTTTGAGCCCATTTTCCCAGCCATTTCTATCAGTTTCCCTCTTGCCCGGTCTGCCCTGAAATAGTCTCCATCACGACACACAAGTCGCATACCCTGCCCAGCCTAGTGCTACATTGCCTTGAACTGGTCCCATCCTATCCTGAGGGAACACATTAGCCTTACACAGATGCGCAGTGACCAAGACCAGGTGGCTGACAGAAGTGTGGCTGGAAAACGAGGGCAAGGACCCAGGTGGCTCCAGGGACAGGCATTACCTGGACCCAGGTGGCTCCGGGGACAGGCATTACCTGGACCCAGGTGGCTCCGGGGACAGGCATTACCGGGTCCCAGGTGGCTCTGGGGACAGGCATTACCGGGACCCAGGTGGCTCCGGGGACAGGCATTACCGGGACCTAGGTGGCTCCTGGGGACAGGCATTACTGGGACCCAGGTGGCTCGGGGACAGGCATTACCAGGAGCTGAAACTGAGAATAGCCTGACAGGTCTCGAAATGCCTGGGGGACCCAGCGGAACTCCTCTGTGGGACAGTGACCTTCCCTGTGGAATGGCTAAGAATGTCTAGGTCACAGATGATTTTTCTAAAACTTGACTTTCAGACTAGAAATGGGTTTTGTATATACATAGGCAGCTGTGTGGTATCCACTATGTGTATGTGGTCTTTTCAGATGTCACATGTGTCCTTTCTCTGGATAAAGATTGAGCCTTACCCAGGTCACCAGGCTGTCGTTTTTTTTTTTTTTTTTTTGGGTCTTTTTGAGACAGGGTCTCCCTGTCGCTCTAGCCATCCAGGCTGTCTTTTTTAAGACCCTTATCTGCTCATGTGGATCTCTCTTGCATGATCGCAGCTGGGGCCCTAGAGAGGGAGTAATTGCTGAGAAGGAGCACACTCTGGGTGGTTAGGAGGCTTGAGAAAGGCCTGAGGGCTTGTCACCTACTGCGCAGGAGGATGTGATGTCGCCCAGCAGACTAGGCCAAGGCTTGGTTTCTGGACTCCCTGCCTCCCAAACTGACTCAGCTTCTCCTCTTGACAGCTGGCAGGAGCCCGTCCCTAATCTTCACCAACCGACATGAGGTGCGAAAGATAGACCTGGTGAAGCGAGACTACTCTCGCCTCATCCCAATGCTCAAGAACGTCGTGGCACTTGATGTGGAAGTAGCCACCAATCACATATACTGGTGTGACCTTTCCTACCGCAAGATCTATAGGTAAGTGGCATGTACCTTGCAGCCAAGCCTTAAGGGGTTTGAGCAAGGGGCAGGTGACAGAGAGGAGGAAGTGTGCCTCTGTTCTAGGGCCCCTCAAAACAGAATTGGGCTGAGAAGGAGGCAGAGTCTGGCAGAGGAAGCACCAAGACTTCTGGTGTAAGCCAGGAGATGTAGTAGAAAACAAGCCAGGCGTGGTGGCGCAAGCCTTCAATCCCAGCACTTGGGAGGCAGAGGCAGGCTGATCACTGTGAGTTCGAGGCCAGGCTGTTCTACAGAAAGGAGACCCTTTCTCAAACACACGCACACGCACACACACACACACACACACACAGAAAAGAACAACCTGAAAGGAGACCTTTCTCAAATACACACACACACACACACACACACACACACACACACACACACACACACACACACACAGAGAAAAGAACAACCTTGAGCCAGTATGGCTGGGCTGTGTCTGACCCCTAGTGGCCCAGCAGTGAAGTGCAGGACACAGGAACTGTGAGAGGAAGAACCCAGGCAGACCTACAAAGCAGGTCACCTGTAAGCAGAGCCCTGGGGACTCCAGATGGCTTAGATAATGATTTCTGCCTGAAGGATCCCACTTTCGTGACCAGTGTGACATGAAAGGAAATCTCAGGCCCAACCTGGGGGTAGCCATCACGGGGGCACTCTGGTCACTGTGTGTGACCTCGGCAGTGGACTTAAGCACTTGGGAAGCCCTTTGCACTCTTGAGGAAGTCTCTCCTAAGTCTGTCTCAGATGTTGCCAGGCTGCTTCCCTGCATGTCTGGTCTTCCTGGGACATTTAATGTCCCTTTTTGTCCTGAGATCCATGTGGCAAGAGAATGTGATGAGAGGGTAGGGAGGAACAGGGTGACGTGGGGAGTCTTGGGTGTCGGGCTTAGGGGTTTCATAAACTACGCTGCTCTTATAGATGGGAGGCATAGGAGATCAGAGGTGGGGGTTTGGGCTTTGTGGTGAGGGACAGGAATAAGGATAGACAGTGTGCAACACATTGGGTTCAAGGTGCTCATGGGCTGTCCAAGGGTGGTTTGTGGTCTTAAGAGAATTGTCAGGATTGGAGAGTCAGAACTGTGGGTGGCAGTGGCCGTAGGGAAGTAATTACCTGAACAGAGCACAGGAGAAGCAAACCCGTGCACGGCGCAGCTGGAAGGGAAGCCCTGCTGTTAGTGCCCCCGAGTATCTGCACAGCCAGGTCTCTCTGTCCTCACAGCCGCTGTAGACCTGCTTCATCTCACCCCACATCTTAACCACGTGCTCATCGGTTTCTCTTCCTTCATTTCCTTTCTGACCCATCCATTCCACAGGTGCCTCAGTGATCTAACATGCCTGTTAGAAAGTCCGATTCTTTAGCAGTCCACGCACAGCTATCAGGATGTGTTCCTGTCTACACTTATTTTCAGTTTTGCATGCCAGGAGCCAGTTCTGTGCAGGAGAAATCGTATCACTTAGAACATGCTCCGCCTGCGTTTGTCTGTGCTTGGCTTTGTCTTTTGTGTCCGGGTGAGCTAATCTTTTAGCACTCAACCTCAAAGGATGATGCAGTCTCCATTTCCCTGCTGCTGAGGCTGCCACACTGCATCATATCCACCTGCAAGCTTCTGCCCCCATTAGTTGAGCTCCACCCGGCCAGAACTAGCTGATTCAGCCTGTAACCCTGCCCTGGTGGCTCAAGGAATGTGTTCAGTGGAGGTTAGCTAGGTTCCTCTAATACCCACTGTCATGGTGCAGAGAGAAGACAGAGGGGAGGGTATGCAGGGAGCTCCAGATGCGCCCATGGGTGGGGCATCTGCCCATGGCCAGCCCTGCTTTCTCCCAAGTGCCCACATGGACAAGGCCAGTGTCCCGGACGAGCAGGTGGTCCTCATCAGCGAGCAGCTGCACTCTCCAGAGGGCCTGGCAGTGGACTGGGTCCATAAGCACATCTACTGGACGGACTCTGGAAATAAGACCATCTCAGTGGCTACAGTTGATGGCCGCCGCCGATGCACTCTCTTCAGACGTGACCTCAACGAACCCCGAGCCATCGCTGTTGACCCCTTGCGAGGGTGAGTGTCCCCCCTCAGACGTCCCACTCCTCCAGCCAAGGTGCTCAGCTCTTGGGTGTCTGTCACAAGAGCTGGCAGGAGTTCCACAGACTGTGAGCCAGCCAGCCACAGGGAAGAGAGTCCAGGCACAGCTGCCATCCTATTCATCTGAGGTCGGGTGCTGCTTACACACCAGGGCTCTCCCTGGATTCTTGACCCATCATTGCGTCACTGAAATGGAGCAGTGCAGGACTGGAGCTTCCTGGGGACGAAGCCTTTCCTCAGGCAGCTGCAGAGCCTCAGGGGAGCTCACTCAGTCCATAGCGCCCACTTCCTTTGGGAAAGCTCCACTGCAGGACTTGCCCACCTAATCCCAGGTCTGTCTCCCATGGCCCCAGGTGTTACATAAAGCATGCCTTTGGAACAAGCAGTGTGAAGTGAGGACTGAGGTCACTGAGTTGGCTCCACTGTTGCTCAGTCACTGGGCCCCTTACCACCCGAGGTGCTTGCTTCCAGCCATCCTGGGTTGCGGGCTTTCAACAGTGAAAATGCTTCTGCCTTCTTAGTTGTAAAGCAGGGATAAGAAAACTGTCTTCATGGGCTGGAGAGATAGCCTAGCGGTTAAGAGCGCCGACTGCTCTTGCAGAGGACCCGGGTTCGATCCCCAGCACCCACATGGCGGCTGAGAACAGTCTATAACTCCTGTAAGGTTATGGCGCACTCCCCCCAGAATGAAAGGCCACGAGCTCTAAGCTCTTTTGAGCAAAGTTTAATTCAGGGTAGCCGGGCCTAGGCTCAGGGGAAAGATAGAGCCGTTCACACCTTGACAACTCCAATTCCAGGAGAACTCCAGTTCCAGGGGAATCTGACACCCTCTTCTGATCTCTGCGGCATTGCACGACACGGGTGCACAGACCTGCATGCAGACAGTACATTCATACACATAGAAAATAAATAAATAAAATTAAAAAAAAAAAAAGGAAACTGTCTTCGCCAGGCATGATGATGCACGGCTTTAATCCTAGCACTCAGGAGGCAGAGGCAGGTGGATTTTTGTGAGTTCAAGGCCAGCCTGGTCTACAGAGTGAGTTCCAGGACAGCTGGGACTATATAGAGAGAGACCCTTTCTTGAAAAGACCAAAAACAAAACAAAACAAAACAAAAAAACAAAACTGTCTTCAAGTGAGGTCAGCTGGCTGACAGCAGCCTCACAAAGGGATGGATTACTACTGCCAAGTAGAAATAGGAGTCCAGGAGCAGGGACCAGTTAGGTGCTCATCTCCTCTGTAAAAGGAGGTTTGCAAGGACATTCCCACACACATGCTCTAGGGCTCTGGTTCGAGCTGCCAGAAGTGGGAGAAGGACTCAAGCCATTCTGCTGAGACAGGGAGGACTGAAGCAAGCCACACCTACCACGCTCTCCAGGGAGATGATAGTTCCTACCAAGTTTAGAGACTGTCCTGTTCCCATTAAATATAATCCTCAACCCTCCAGTGTGTTGTTGAGCCTTTGTAACTCAGATGACCCCAGTTGTCCCCAACAAGAAACCAATCTCGGCTCTTCTGTTTTCCAGGTTCATGTACTGGTCTGACTGGGGGTTCCAAGCAAAGATTGAGAAATCTGGGCTCAATGGTGCGGAGCGGCAAACACTGGTGTCAGACAATATCGAATGGCCCAATGGAATCGCCCTGGGTGAGCCCTGTCTACTCCTGAGTGGGAGGCCTGCTCCGGCACTGATCCTGACAATTGTCCAGAGTCCCAGGGCTCTCGTTTCAGTACCCCTCATGGTGCCAGAGCCTTTGGTCCCTTAGGCTGGGTTCAGTGTGGGGTCTGGAAATGTGGGTGGGGAGGGGTCCAGAGAGCAGAGATGTGGCTGCAGTGTGACAGTGGTGTGTGGCAGAAGTGTGAGCAGACAGTGGTGTGTGAGGAGACAGGTATGGCGGCGATAGCAGTGTCTCCTTGGAGCTGCTTTGTTCCGAACTGCTTGAAGTTGTGAACAAAGCAGCACCTCTGAATCCAGCCCCTGCTTAAAGTGAGGTGCATTGAACATGTACGTGTGCTCCTGACCATCTGACCCCTCCTCCCCAAGACTTGCTGAGCCAGCGCTTATACTGGGTGGACTCCAAGCTGCACCAGCTGTCCAGCATCGACTTCAATGGACGCAACAGAAAGATGCTCATTTTTTCCACTGACTTCCTGAGTCATCCTTTTGGGATAGCTGTGTTTGAGGTGAGCCCCATAAGGGTAGGCATGGCCCTGCCAGGAAGCAGGATGCTTCCTGAAACTTGTCAGAGGTAAAGAAAGGCATAGGGAAGCCACTGCTGTGTCTGTGCAGACGCTGAGAACAGCCTGCATAGAGGCTCCGCAGCCCAGGCTGTCTGGCAGCCATTCCTGTGCCCTTTCCCCAAGAGTGTCATTCAGAGAAGGTCACACAGGTGAGTCACTTGGCATAGATGCGTCCTTGCGCACGCTCAGCACCAGCACTGTAGCTCACCCAGTGAGAGGAGGAAAGGGGAAAGAAACCACTTCTGTCTGAGAAGCTCCGCAGTTCGGCTCACCTCTCTTGACCATTGTCAAATCCTGGAGTCATGGAGGTGAAGTTGATACTATCCATGTCTTCAAGAAGCTCCCAAGGAGGTCAAGAGTCAAGAGTCCCTCCGCTCTGACCTTAACAACCTTTCTTCTTGGGAAATGAGAAGCCAGAACCTTCCAAAGCCTCACATACCTTTCTCTAACATTAACCCGCCCCCAAGGGCAGGAGTATGAGGAGACAGGGGTGTGTGACGGGAGTGTGAGGTGACAGTGGTGTGTGGCAGGAGTGTGAGCAGACAGTGGGTGTGGCAGTGATAGCAGTGTCTCCTTGGAGCTGCTTTGTTCGGAACTGCTTGAAGTTGAATCCAGCCCCTGCTTAAAGTGAGGTACACTGAACATGTATGTGTGCTTGAGCATCTCCTTGGCATGTATAAAGTGTATGTGCATGTGTCTATGTAAATGCCTCAGATTAAAAGCATGTATGCCTGTGTATGCAGCTGTGTGTGCACCTGTGCTAACAGCCAAGCTTATTTTGGCCCAAGTATACCTTTATGTGTGTAGAGGGACCTGTGGGTCTATGTCCGGTGCTGTGGATAGGATGCGTGTTTGCACCTGTTCTTGTAGATTTAGCTACAGTCTGGGCTTGTACAGACTGATCACGTGGACTCACGTGCCTCTTCTCAGGAGCCCCAGCAGTAGCTAGCCCTCAGGAGCTCACACACTCCTCCTGATTTTAGTTCCAGGCCCAAGAATAGTACTAGCTATAGAGATCCAACCCAGGGTTTCTGCCGGCCTAGGAAGTAAGTTTGGCCTTCAGGTCAAAGCCCAGGATCACCAAATAACCATCTAAGATAGAAGGGAACTGGGGGTGTTATCAGCAGAGGTAAGGTCCCCTAGGAATCTGGGGACAGGACGTCAGGGAAGGTGGCTGGGCCCTAAGACTGAGATCATGCATTCAGATTCTGGCCTCCTACCTTTCACATTTGCTTGTATTCCACAGGACAAGGTGTTCTGGACAGACCTGGAGAACGAGGCCATTTTCAGTGCAAACCGGCTCAATGGGCTGGAAATCTCCATCCTGGCTGAGAACCTCAATAACCCACATGACATCGTCATCTTCCATGAGCTGAAGCAGCCAAGAGGTAGGTCTTTCTTGGGCCCTGCCTCTGCCCTCTCCTGTCCCTTGGCAGCCTCTGTTCCCATTCATGTCATGGTTCAGCATCATCGGCAGTAATAAAAATAATCTGTCTTGCTGAAGAATGCTTTGTTGTATTTCGTCTCACTTTGCTTCAAGCTCTTTGTGAAACAAGGCTTAGTCTAAATAAGTATATAAATTTCATGGTTTGCCAAACTATAAAGTATGCATGTTACTTTTCTCATTCACCAAATGAGAACCGAAGCTCAGACAGATGTTAGCAGTTGGAAGAACTAGGACTTTATTTACTGTTATTTTATGTGCATGACTGTTTTCCCTGCACATGTGTTTGTGCAGCCTGCAGAGACCAGGACTTATTGACAGTTGTAAGTGGCCATGTGGAACCAAACCAGGTTTGGTTTGGTCCTCTTTGCAAGAGCAGCCAGCTCCTAACTGCTGAGCCATCTCTCCAGCCCCCAAGAGCTAAAACATAAAGCTCAGGCCTGCCTATGGCCTGCCTATGGCCTGCCTATGGCCTGCCTATGGCCTGCTGCTCCCCACCTTCTTCTTGTGCCCATTTGCAGTAGTATAAAAAGATGTGTCCTGGGGCCATCCATAAGTCAGCTCATCCACTGGGGACAGCACCTAGGAACCATGCCACTAGGGTGTCTCCTCCGATACTAGGATATACTACTTCTCATAGCAGGTATTGGCTATCAGGGTGAAAGTGGACAGCAAAGGAGCGTAAGGAGATAAGATTAGTGCCTGATTCTAGTTCTAGAAATTTAAGTAAGAAAGAAGTGGCATGTAATATAGACAGGAAAAAAGGACCAAAAAGTAGTGTGTGTGTGTCTGTGTGTGTGGTGGGGGTTAGCTTTGTAGTCCAGAATACCTCAGTTTAAACTGTCTCCGGAATTCCCAGAGGTATTCCTTGTACATGTTTGTTCTCTGAGCATAGGCTTGTCTCTCAAAATGGGACAAAACAACCACCTTTTAGAACTGCAAGAACTGAGAGTGAGGATCACCAAGTACGGTGCTGGTAGGTCCTCAGTAAAAGTGATGAGCAAGTCCAGTGGGAGGGGCCTCATCAGCAGCGGAAGAGGGGACCTGGCTCATCCTGTGTGCTGACACTCTCCCTCCCTCCCTCCCCCCCCTCCTTTCTCCACCCCCGGCCATTAGCTGCAGATGCCTGTGAGCTGAGTGCCCAGGCCAACGGTGGCTGTGAATACCTGTGCCTTCCTGCTCCTCAGGTCTCTAGCCACTCTCCCAAGTACACATGTGCCTGTCCTGACACAATGTGGCTGGGCCCAGATATGAAGAGGTGCTACCGAGGTGAGTGCAAGGCCCTGCCCTGGCTTCTGGGCATGGCGGTGTGCTCTGATTTCCTCTCTTCTCTGGCTGCTGGGTGCCTTTGCGTGTCCTCCTTAACCATCCTTGAAGCCTGCCAAGGTGTTCTCATCTCCCCCCAAAGAACACATAGACATGAAATATTTTAAGTCCAATTTTCAGGGAGTTTCTGGAGCCCCTTGAAAAGCACAAGTTAAGAGCCTTTGGTCCACAGCTTCACTTACTATTTATACACAGATGACCACGTATTTGCCTCTTTCTTTATTTACTGTTTATACACAGATGACCGCATATTTGCCTGTTTCTAACCTACATCTTAGGAGCACTTGTTTTGTTTTTGTTTTGTTTGTTATTGATATTTGTTTTGAGACAGGGTCTTCCTGTAGCCCCAGCTGGCCTGGAACTTGCCATGTAAACCAGGCTGGCCTTGCTCTCACAGAGCCCACCTGCCTCTGCCTCTCCCTCCTGAGGACTGGGATTAAAGGTGTGTACCACCTGACCTGGCTCCCTCTAGTCTTGTACAAAGCCCTCTTCCACATTTATTTCTATAACAATGTTTCACTGCCTCATCTTTACTGACTCAAAGCTAAGTACTTAGGGTTCAGCTGAAGAGAAGATCATGGCTCATTGAGGGGGGTGAAGGACAAGGTCACAAAAGCGGCATCTGAACTAAGCCTGGAGGATGGATCCCTCCACGTGTAACTCCTGTCAGTAATGTAGGCACTGGAGCAACAGCTGCTGTGTCCAAGTGACCTCCCTGGTCTCTCTTCTCTAGCACCTCAGTCTACCTCAACTACGACGTCAGCGTCCGCTATGACAAGGACGATACCTGCCACCACGAGAGCTCCTGGGATCCCTCCCCATGATTCCACCTACCAGAACCACAGCGCAGAGACTCCGAGTCCGGAAGCTGCAGCCTCAAGCTCAGTTAGTGTCCCCAGGGCTCCCAGCATCAGCCCGTCAGCCCTAAGCCCCACAACCAGCAACCACTCACAACACTGTAAGGAAACTGGCTCTGCATTCTCTCATGACTTGGGAGGGTCCTGTGGGACCCAGGATGAGACCTGGGGGCAGGAGAGGGAGATGGTACCAGAACTGAATACTGGTCATCTGAGAGGAGGGAGGGAGGAGGCCAACCTGGGACTGAGGAACCCTACCTAGGTGCCCATAACTACTAAAGAACCTGGAGGCAAGTTATACATTCCCTTTCTGAACTTCTGAGCTTCAGTTTCTCCTAAAAAGGCCAAATAATAAGCTGCTCCATACTGCTTTGGTAATGAGAGGCAAAGCAGGCATTACAAATAGGGGTGCTCACACATACAGTCCCAGCTGCCTGGTGTGTGTCTGTATTTCATAGGTGCTACCAGGTTTGGAAAGTCCTGAACTTAGCTCCCAGCTGCCTTGGTGAGCTGCCCAGCTGGTAACATCTGTAACTATGGTTTCTTGTGTATGTTCCAAGCCCTGGATAAAAATAATTTACTTCTTGGTTCATGGGGACAAGTAATTGTCCCTTCTGGAACTGGTCCATCTCATTAACCAGCAATACTTTTTAAATTGAGTTACCTGCCAGGGGGAGTTCATTTAAAAAGATGAACTGTCTTTCACATATTTCCATATATAAATGGCCCAGAAACCAGGCAGCCTGGTGACACCGTTCAGATCGGGCCTGTTTTGCCAGCAGACAGACACTGGGGTCTAAGAATAGAACACGCACTCTGAAGTTTGGGAAGGAGGTGGAATTGCATTTCTTTTCACCTGGGGCAGAGCTCTGACCAGCCTTTCCTCACAGGAAGCTGTTGTGTTCTGTCACCTCAGCAGAAGGACAGCAGCAGTTCCAATTAGCTTACTTTCTTTGGTCTTTCTTTTTGTGTGCACAGATGGCGGTGCATGTGTGTGCATGTACAGACTAGACATCAACGTCAGGTCTTCCCCAGTAGTTCTGTATCTTGTATTTGGGACAGTCTCACACTGAAGCTGGACTTCCCCATCCAGCTGGACTAGCCATCCAGCAGGCCAGTGTTCCTCCTGCCGCTGCCTCCAGTGCTGGGATTACAGGCACCTGCTGCCAGGCCTGATATTTTACAGGTGCTGATATCCAAACTTGGATCCTCACGGCAAGCACTTAACCAATGGCCCCGTCCCCAGCCCCTCCAGTTAGCTTTGTAAGCAGTGCCACTCTGATTAGGCAGCTTCACGGAGGAGGTAGGTTTGGGGATGTTGCCAGGAAGCAGTCCTGTCCTTCCTTGGAGCAAATAAGGATCAGAGCTGCCCTTCATACCTTAGAGGCCTAACATGGATCCCAGGGGAAAGTGCTGGGCAGATATACAGAGAAGATGGTTGTTAGAATGAGAGAGAGCACACAGTACTGTTTCACAGTACACTTTCCAAATACTTCAGTTTAAGACTGTGCTTTTATGTGCCCTGTAAAAAAGAAACTTTTTATGAGCTGGGTATGGTAGTGCATGTCTTTAATTCCAGAGGCAGAGGCAGGCAGATCTCTGTGAGTTCAAGGCCAGCTTGGTCTACATAGCGAAGCTCCAGGCCAGCTGGGACTAAAGGGAGACCCTGTCTCAGAAAGACAAAAAAAATCTTTGTATTTATTTATTTTTATTTTACAATGCCTGAGGAGATCAAAAGAAAGCATTGCATCCCCTGGAACTAGAGTTCTGGACAGTTGTTAGCCACCATGTAGGTGCTGGGAATCGAACCTGGGTCTTCTGCAAGAGCAGTCAGCGCTCTTAATTGCTGAGCCATCTCTCCAGCCCCTTTTATCTCTTTATCTCATGTGTTTGAGTGCTTTGCCTGCCTGTGTGTATGTGCACCCCACACATGTGGGTGCCTCCCTGTGTGTATATGTTCCATGTGGGTGCCTGCCTGTGTGTATGTGTAACATGTGGGTGCCTGCCTGTGTGTATGTGCACCGTGTGGGTGCCTGCCTGTATATGCACCGTGTGGGTGCCTGCCTGTGTGTATGTGCACCCTGTGGGTGCCTCATACCCAGGGAAGCCAGAAGAGGGCATCATGTCAGTTCCCTTTCAACTGGAGTTTCAGGCAGTTGTGAGCTGCTATGTTAGTGCTGGGAATTGAACCCAGATCCTCTGGAAAAGCAGCAAATGCTCTTAACTACTAAGCCATCTCTCCTGCCCTTTTAATCCTTTTTTTGAAGACAGTCTCACTTTGTAGCACAGGCTAGCCTGAACTTGTGGTCCTCCTGGCTCACTTCTCAAGTGCTGAGATTATAGGCATACGTACACCACCTTGTATTTATTTGTTTGTTTATTTATTTATTTATTTATTTATTTATTTATTTATTTATTTATAGACATGCTCTCCCTGTAGCCCCAGCTGGCCTAAAACATGCTGTGTAGACCAGGCTGGCCTAGATATCTGCCTGCCTCTGCCTCCCAAGCCCTGGGACTAATGGTGTGTGCCACCACTAATGCCCAGCCTAACATACCTTTTTTTAAATTTAGGCCTCATAACAAATCCTAATCATCCCCCACCATCACCCTCTTTGAAATAGGCAAGGCTTATGCTAGACACTGTGCTATCTTATATGAATTATCTTGTTTAATCCTTATATATTCCTAGGAGGTAGAAAATATTTTAAGATAAAAAAAAACATTGTGAGGCTGGAGAGATGGCCTAGTAGTTAAGAGCACTGACTGTTCCTGCAGAGGACCCAGGTTTGATCCCCAGCACCCACATGACATCTAAGAACCGTCTTTAACTCCAGTTCCAGGGGAATCTGATGCCCTCTTCTGACCTCCAAGGCATTGGATGATATGGTGCACAAACCTACGTGTAGACAGTACATTCATACACATATGAAAATAAATAATTTTTTTTTCCTTAAGAGACGGGGTCTCGCTATATTGCCCAGGCTGGAGTGCAGTGGCTATTCACAGGCACGATCCTACTACTGATCGGCACCGGGGTTTTGACCTGCTCCGTTTCTGACCTGGGACGGTTCACCCCTCCTTAGGCAACCTGGTGGTCCCCCGCTCCCGGGAGGTCACCATATTGATGCCGAACTTAGTGCAGAGACCCGATCAGCATAGCGCACTACAGCCCAGAACTCCTGGACTCAAGAGATCCTCCTGTCTCATCCTCCCAAGTAGCTGGGAATACAGGCATGTGCCACCGCGCCTGGTGAAAATAAAATTAAAAAAAAAAAAGAAGAACATTCCCGGGCATGGTGCACACCTTTAATCCCAGCATTTGGGAAGCAGAGGCAGGTGGATCTCTGTAAGTTCAAGGCCATCAAGGCCAGCCCAGCTGGGACTAAAGGGAGACCCTGTCTCAAAAAGGAAAAAAAAAAAAAAAAAAAAAAAGAACATTATATGTCTAAATATATTAACCCACCAAAGGTTTCATAAGTAACTAATAATAGAGATGGAATTTGAACCCAAGAAGTCAGACTCAGAAAAGCCAGTGCTTTTGATTCTACTCCACTCTATTTCATTTTATTTTTAAGGGATTCTATAATATAATGACACAGTTGTTTGCAGATAACATTGATGTTACTCAGTATGTCATACAATTGGGTAACTGGCGCATTTTGCAAGTATCTATGTCCAAATTTTGAATAACCCAAGGTTCCCATAGTCCAGTTGGAGAAGCTTGTATGCACAGGCATGTTGATCAGTTAGGAGTCCAGACTATATTCCTGTAGTCTCACGATTCACCCCTATCTCCCTGCAGCCCTTACAATCTACCACGCCTCCTCTTCTGCAGTTTGTTCCCTAGGCTTTGGGAAAGGGGCACAAGTGGGTGAGAAGAAAACAGTCTAATTTCTTTGGAGTTGTCATTTTGGACTCCAGTCTGTTCAGGTTGTTTCCCTTCATGGGTTGACAGCTTTTCCAGTGATACCCTTTTTAGTCATACTAACAAAGCACAAGCTATTGGATGTACAGGCATTTAAGCAGTACTAATGATTATGTCAAGCTAAGCTGCGAGCATAGACACAGATGCTTGGATGGTATGCTAATCCGCAAACTGTGGTTTCTCTATAAAGGGTGACAAGTTCTTATTGTGACTTATAACATCTCCTAACCACTAGAGGACATAAGCTTGTGGCATCCACTGTGAGTTATTCCTCCAAGGAGAGAGCTAAATATTTCATTTTAATTCCTTCGGAGGCAATATATCAGATTTTGTTTGAAAACTACAGTTGACCCTATCAGAAAAAAACAAAACAAAACAAAACAAAAAACACCACCTCAGGACACTTAAGTGTTTACCCAACATGCACAGCCCCCAGCTCCTACTACCCTAATGCCGTGGGAAGAGTATGGGACGTGGTCATGAGTCCTGAGTTCAAGTCCCAGCTCTCTGTGTGTCAAAATTTAGTTTCCCATCTCTGAAATAGAATCTCTGTCTTGCTAGCCTCTCAGAAGTTTTGAATTTAGTAAGACTGAATCACTACCCCTAATCATCATTTTAGAGTGAGGACAAGGAGTTAGGTGACTCTTAACAGCTTAAGGCCAGTAAGAGCTTAGAGCACAGGGATGGTGCATCATTCTGTGAACATTGGTGTTTTGCAGATGGGAATGAAGACAGCAAGATGGGCTCAACAGTCACTGCTGCTGTCATTGGGATCGTTGTGCCCATAGGTGAGTGTGACCCGCAGTCATGGGCTGGGGGACCCTTGCCCAGGGCTGGGAAAGGTATGAGAGGGATAAAGACCCTGGCGTGCTAACCTGCCCCCGTGGCTGCTTCTGCTGGCAGTAGTGCTGGTTCCATTTGGTTTCTTGCTGGCATGCTGTGCTCTTCAGCGCTGGCCCCGGGTCATGATCCAGGTGACTTCTCTGGCCCCCCCTTTGCTCTGTGAACTCCAGCCTTGTGAAAACCAAGTGAGTGCTCCTGGGAGCCCAGCGCTGTCGCTTGTCACCACTCCCAGGCTCCTAGCGCTGGCTGGCACGTGATAGGGCATTTTATGTCTGCTAAAACAATGAGTAGAGTTGGCTATCCTTCTTGATAGGTCACACTGTCTTGCTGTTTTTCTGTTTTGGTTTTAAATAAACATTCATAACATTGACTAAGTAGCTACCGTATGTCAAATTCTGATATGGGGAGGGAAGGTAAAGATAGTAAGACCTGGCCCTATCCTAAGAGAGATTGCTCAGTGGGGAAAAGGCGCTTGCCACAAAGCCCGATGACCTGAGTTCAGTCCCCAGCACCCACATGGTGGAGAGAGCCAGCTCCTGCACTTTGCCCTCCAGCCTCCACATGCCTTCCGGGGCATACACAGCCCCCCACTCCAAAATATACATTTAAAAATATTTCCTGATCTTAACAGAGAGGCACACATATAACACAGGGAAGTTCATTGCCAGGCGGCCAGTCCTAGGAGTAGCCGTGCTCCTGAATCCAGTGGACGTACCAGGGAAGCACTAACCAGACAGGACAGGCAGGGTTGCCTAGGGGAAATGATCCTTGAGCTGTCGCCCAGGTGAAGAAGAATCGAGAGCGACCAAGGCAGTGAAGGCAGAATGGGCAGAAAGTCAAGGGTGGGGAGTAACGTGGAGGGAGTGGAGGCTGAGCGGAGCTGGCGGCAGGCAGAGCAGTCCTGGTGAAGACTCACTGAAAAGCGCAGGGCTGACTCGTGCTCCGCACCCCATGTTCGTGTGCCAAGCACATCCTGCCTCCTGCCTGGCAGTCTCTTTGGGTTGGGACTGCCCATTATAGATTTATCTTCCTTACTTTGTTCTTATCCTGGGAATCCTCAATAATAGTGATTATTTCATGATTAAAGATGTTTTTAAAAAACCTTCTCCCCTGGGGGAAAACCTCAGCGCTTCCCGTCTTTAATCAAAGGTAATTACAGTAATATACAGCAGCTACTAATACATAGCCCCTATAATGTACTGCAGTCACTGCAGTAGAGGCATGGCAGGTTGATATAATAGCATCCTGATATTCCTGTGGAGGGAACAGTGGAAAAAAACGATGATTCCAGAGTGCAACTGATGGTTCCAGAGAACACAGCATTTCAATTGGCTTTAAAGGGGTTCACCACAAGAGGTAGTGTGAGACTGATGCTGAGTGACCCTATTCCTGCCATCTTCCGCTTACAGAAAGAAGCCTATGAGTGCTTCTCGGATGATGTATTTTAAATTTCTACTAATCTGAAGGGAGAAAAATGACTTATTTCTCTGAGGGAGACTATCTTTTCATAAACTTATTGGCCATTTATTTAATTTCATCCTTTAAGAACTGCCTATTCAGAGCCTTTTCTTTTGGTTGTCTTATTTGTAGAAATATAAAATGAATATTAAAACCTTTCTAATACATGTGACAAACATGTAGAACTTTCCCAGTCTAGCCAAGAGTGGTGGTGCACGCCTTTAATCCCAGCACTCAGGAGGCAGAGGCAGGTAGATCTCTGAGTTCAAGGCCAGCCTGGTCTACAGAACGAGCTCCAGGCCAGTTGGGACTAAAAGGGAGATCCTGTCTCAAAAATACAAAAAANACTTTCCCAGTCTGACATTTTATTTTGAATTTGTTCATTGTGTCTGTTACTCTTTTTGTCAAGAGTTCTGGGTTTTCTGCTCTGCCTAGGAAATCCTACCTTGTTCTGAATGGTTAAAATGTTTCCTAATATTTTCTTCTAGCTTAAACTTTTTTTTTTAATGTGCATGAGTGTACTGTCTGCATGTAGGTAGGTGCACCCGTGTCATGCAATGCTTCGGAGGTCGGAAGAGGGTGTCTGATTCCTCTGGAACTGGAGTCAAAGATGGTTCTTAGCTGCCATGTGGGTGCTGAGAATCAAACCCAGGTCCTCTGCAAGAGCAGTCAGTGTTCTTATCCCCTAAGCCATCTCTTTAGCCCCTAAACCCTTTTTAGTATTGGGTTATTTCCATATAGAATTTATTTTAAATGTCTGTCAGGCAGAGATTTAACTTTTTTCTTTTGTAGGTATACCCAATTCTGCTTTGCAACTTTTTTTTTTTTTTTTTTGGTCTTTTTGAGACAGGGTCTCCCTGTAGCCCTAGCTGTCCTGGAACTCACTCTGTAGACCAGGCTGGCCTTGAACTCACAAAGATCCGCCTGCCTCTGCCTCCCAAGTGCTAGGATTAAAGGCTTGCGCCACCATGCCCAGCTCTGCTTTGCAACTTTTTAAAATCATATCTGTCTAGATTCTCCAAAACCCTTTATGGAAGGGTCCAGCCTTTCCTTCTGACTTACTGTCATCTTCATTGCTTGTGCATACTTACCTATTTATTCTCCATCTATGGTCTGTCTCTTCTCATAGAGCAGCAGTACTTCATGATGTGATATGCTTACAAACATTTTCTTAAAGACTTTTACCTGATTTCTCCTCTAGATAAACTAGGGATAATTTTATCAGTCTTAGAAACTTATGATGGAATTTTCATTGAACTTGGTTTGTATGTAACCCAGACTTGTCTGAGTTCACCATGTAGCCCAGGCTGTCCTCAAACTCATGGTAATCTTGCAGCCTCGGTATCCTAAGTGCTGAGATCACAGGTGTGAGCCACTATACCCAGCACTGTAATGGGTTATTGCTGAAAGAAACCTATTTTTTTATGTTGATTCTTCATAAAGTAAATTATTTCTAATAGTTTTTTTCACTGCCTAAGATTTTTCTCTAAGGTTGCCTTGTTTTCCTGTCTTTGATTACAGTATTCTTACTTAATCAGAAACCCTCTATAGCATCCTAAATAGCTTCCACTGAAGTGCTCAGATCCACTGATTACTTTGGTGGGCACAGCCTTGGAAACTCCCTCTTGCCACCCTGGGTGACCTCTGTGGTGTGGGACCAGTCTCCCACATCCCACCCCCAGCACCTTGGTCTAACTCTTAGTACCTCCACCAGTTCCAGGGGCTCGTACCCAAGCTAGAATCCATCACAGGCTTCTCCCCAGGCCTCGGTCCTAGGATAGGTGGGCCAGGCCTCTGGACCCACAGACCAAGCCCCTTCCTTTGTCCTCTCGGGCCAAGAAAGGAAGTGTGCTGGGTCTCCGCTCCTCCATCTGTCCAACAGGGACCAAGCTACTGAGTATCTCTGCCCAGGTCTATTGAAGCTCTTCAGCTTCTAGCCTGTGTTGCCCTTCTGGATCCCCTCCTAGAGACACTCCTCTTGTGATGGAGCCCTAGCTTTAGAAAGACATGCCTCCCTTTCCAGTCTGGGGAGAATGGCTTTCTTAGAGTTCCAGGAAACCAACACCTCTTGGGACAGAGGTGTTGGTAAGACACTCCTCGGTCATTCATGGCAGTGCCTGAGGAACAGGTGGGATGGAGGTGGAGGGTGGCAAGGTCGGACTGATGCTTGGCAATGCACTAGAGCTTCGTGGATGTCCAGTGTAATATGTCCCTTCCTCCAGCGGTAATAGCCCTGCTGTGCACGAGTGGGTACCTGATCTGGAGGAACTGGAAACGGAAGAACACCAAGAGCATGAATTTTGACAACCCAGTGTACAGGAAAACAACAGAAGAGGAGGATGAAGATGAGCTCCACATAGGAAGGACTGCTCAGATTGGCCATGTCTATCCTGCAGTAAGTAGCCTCACTAGGAGAGCCCCTTCCATGCTTCCACGTCTCCTTTCCTTCCTCCCGTCTTTCCTTTCCTCCCACCTTTCATCTTGCCTTCCCTCCGTCCCTTCCTTCACCTCATCATGAACCTCACACGTATCATGTACTGTTCTGGGGGGATACAGACATGCTGAGGCAGGTGATTGGGATAGCAAGGTATCAGGACCACCTTTGACCTAGAGACTCTTTCTTGGCAGTTAAGAAGCCAACTGTCTGTCTTTCTAAGTAGTTTTTAGGATATTCAGCCTAGAAAGATAACTGGCTATTTAATTTGGATATATTAATTTCAACAAACCAGTTATGTGCCAAACACCAATATTAGATATTAGTTGTTGAGAAATAATAAAGGAATGCATTACTTCCTCGGCAGCTGGTTGGGGAGATTAAGAGATGCTAAATTTCGAGGTGAAAGCTCCAGAACCCATTCCCCTAGGAAGCATTCCTAGGCTTCCTTTGTCTCCCATTCCCCTAGGAAGCATTCCTAGGCTTCCTTTGTCTCCCATTCCCCTAGGAAGCATTCCTAGGCTTCCTTTGTCTCCCATTCCCCTAGGAAGCATTCCTAGGCTTCCTTTGTCTCCCATTCCCCTAGGAAGCATTCCTAGGTTTCCTTTGTCTCCTATTCCCCTAGGAAGCATTCCTACGCTTCCTTTGTCTCCCGTAGTCCCTCAGGCCTCTCCATCCTGCTGCTGTCACAGCACAGTCCACTTACTTTTGACATGGTGGTTAGCCTGCTAGATCATGAGGTAGGTCCTTGAGGGCAGGGTCTGTGAAATGAGTCTGTTCTCCTGGGCCTCGCATAATACAGCTGGCTTCTAACATATTCACAGAGCCAATGGTATAGAAGCATCAACAGTGCGGAACTGGGCACATTTGAAAGATTACGCCTCGCCATAACAGATAAGCTGTGTTTTAAAATCTAATAGCAGTTTTCCAGGTAGGGAAATGACATTCTAGACAGAAGCGTGTGCAAAGGGCTAGCGGCACAAGAGCCCTGTTGGGAGCAAGGATCATGAAGCGGTTAGAACAGGTGTCGCTGTTGTACAGCAGAGTCAGGGGGCTGAGTATGACCTCAGAGGTCATCCAGTCCATCCCCCTGTCAGGCAATCAGCAGCTTTGATCGCCCACTGTGGGCAGAGCCCTGTCTTGGGGAGACCAGAGACCTGGAAGACCCAGCCCCTGCCCTCAAGGAGCTTTTTGTCTTGCCGGGGGAACCAAGGTCACAGCTGCACCAACTCCCGAAGAACCCTCTTTCCGAGCTGCCTGTCGTCAAGTGCAAGGTAGGGCAGTGCCACTCTGAGCCTGAGGGGCTGGTGAGCAAGGGCCTGAACCTAGGCAGTATAGCCAATCCTCCAAGGCTTTCTGGTTCTAGAAGGCTGCAAATGTAAGCTGGAGGCTGGGGCAGAGGAAGACTGTGTTAGTTGCAGAATGAGGAAATGGCATATGAAATAAGGTTACTGAATGCATGGCAGACAGAACTGCCACTGAAGCAAACTGCTTCTAAAGGGGAGATCTGGGAGAGAAAGCTGAGCAGGAGGGGAGGGCTAGGAGATGGCTTGAGGGTCCTTAACCGTGGCTAGTCTGTGCAGCAGTCATTTAACAACATTCAGAGATGAGAGAAGACACACTACAGGAAACACGGAGCTTGGAGCAAGAACATGGCTCCCAGTTCCAGCACTCGTCAGCCTGCAGTCCTAGTCTACTTACTAGTGGAATGAGGGTAATGACTCCCTTCTGTCTGCCTCATAAGGTTAGAAGGTTTAAGTGCAGTACCACATGTAAGAGCACTCTGTAAATTACAAAGCAGTCTGCACATGTAAAGTGGCATTATTTCCAGAGAAGGGAATGATGCTGATGATTCTAAGATCTCAATAATAAATTCCTGTCAGTTGCAGAAAAGTAGAGTAATAGCGTGAGCACAGGGGTATTTTGCAAATATCTACAGTGTGTCAGACATTGTTCTCAGTGCCTCCAATGTATTCTTCTCATTTAATGTTCACAGTTACCATTTAGGGCTGATAATATTAGCCCTATTTGCAGATGAGAAAACTGACTCATAGAATGTGAATAACTTGCCTAAGACTATAGCCAGGAGATGGCAGAACCGGGATTAAACTCCTCTCCACTCTGGAAATCCACCTGTCCTCTTCTGTCCTTTTCTTGGGTAGCTCTGCCATCACTTCTGGGGCCTGTCTTTGGCCTAGAGAGATGCCTTGGAGAGAGGAGGAGGGTGGCTAGACAAGAGTAAGGACGTCCAGTGTCACTGTTAGTGAGGCGTGGCCATTGCATTTATAGAGAAATTAACTTGAAAGGCAATGGAGTTCCTTCTTATTACATATAGACTATCCAGAAATGGAAAATGCTTCTGATGCTGGTTGGGTTGATCTAGAATTCTCCACACACCATATGTGTTAGAGCATATTAAAAACTCTAGCTGCCCCATTTCCTGTGGTTCCTTATCAGTCCTGTGAAGTAGGTCCTGACCTCACGATGAAACTTAGCTAGCCCCAAGACACATAGCTTTGAGAAAGGTCATGAAACTAGGGTCCATCCACAGGAGAGCATCCAGGAACTTGGTTAGCATCAAGATTCTATCAGAACCAGCTGAAGAAAGCTACATGTGTATCCTGGAGAAGGGAATTCAAGCTGTGTTGGTAGAACTCTCTTTGGGTCTAATATAGAACCAGGGACATGAAAAGATACACATAAACAGCTTTCACATCAGTATAAGAATGGATTTTAGGTCAGCCATGGTGGCACATGCCTTTAATCCCAGCACATTGTCATAGCTAACCCTCTTTAAGTTCACCCATCTTTAAGTCCTACAAGGGAGCAAGCTGAGATCTCTGGCTGCCTGCCTTTCTTTACAAAGCGATGAAAAAAGCTCCCCCATTGGATTTACATGGACATGGGATCAAACTAGCTTAGCCACTGGCTGTGTGACCCAGAGCAAACACGATTGCGCCTGCATTTTCTCATCTCTAAAATAAGTCTGCTAAATCTTGTCACTGGCAGCTTGAAGATTGTGAGCTGATCTGTGTAATAATAGTATTTGTCTGGTACTTTGTTGATGCTCAGTAAAAACTGTCTCTTAAAATCTAATGATAATTTCTTTGATCTATTTCCCCCAGCGAGTGGCATTAAGTCTTGAAGATGATGGACTGCCCTGAGGATGGGACCGCCCACTTCGTGCTCATGGAATTCAGTCCTATGCACTACTCTCTGGATGGTGTATGACTGGATGAATAGGTTTCTATACATGGGTCTGTGTGAGTGTGAGTGCGAGTGTGTGTGCGTGTGTGTAACTTTTTAAAAATTTATGTTGCAGAAAGGTAACCACAAAGTTATGATGAACTGCAGACATCCAAAGGATGTGAAGGTTTTATATGTATAATGTTTTATACACTTTTAACTGTTGCACTACCCATGAAGAACTCATGGGACGGCTACTGCTGAGTGACTATGACTAACATGATGTACATAACCAAACGGGGGCCAATGGTACAAATTACTCATCATTTAAATACTATATTTACAGAAGATGTTCTGATTTGAGGGCTTTTTTAGGTTTGAGGGGTTTGGTTTTGTTTTTTTTGTAAATAATATGATTATGCTTTGTGGCTATCCATCAACATAAGTATAAAAAGAACACTTCAACTCCCTCCCCCATTAGATTATTTATTAACATATTTCAAAAGATTAGCTCTATAATTTAGAGAAGTGAGAGTATTTATTTTTGGTATGATTGGCCCACTGCACAGACTCTGTGTGTGTTTATGTGTGTATGAGAAAAAAAATCTGTAGAGAAGGGGCACACTTATGGCTATTGTTCAAATACACAAAGACAGGATTATTTTAGAACAGTTCACAAGAGGGGTAGCTGGTTTCAGAGGTGCCCCTGGAAACTTCACTCAAAAGATAGCACACCTGACGCAAGCCTGTAGTGGGAAAGGAGCTGTGTTCACCTTTGGCTGCTTCTGAGACAGGCCAAGAAGCTTGTTAACTCACCCATGGCTGCTGTGATGCCTGCCACCTGGGCTTCCTGTCTGGGGCAAAGGTCAGTGTACCTTCGCTGCATAGTGCTAGTTCTTAGAGCTCAGACTGCATACCCAAAGCTCAGCAAGTACTTCTTTTTAAAGTTCAGCTCTTGAGTAACAACTCAGGTTGAATTTGGTAAACTTTCTCTGAGCACCTGAAGACCCATCCTTACTTACAGAGTTAAGCGAAGACATTTTTAGACTGGCCCGAGTTACTGGAAGAACTAGCTCAGGCACCCGAGATGCTGTGGAGGATGAAGAGTTTTGGAATAATTTTGATCACATTTCTCCCATTCCCTCGCCTTCTACCATTTTCTTAAGTAGAGGAAACATTTTAAAATAATAAACAGGTTTCTTTCTACATGTTCATATGAATAAAATTAAGACCCAAAAGGTGGCCACACCCAGAAGTCCTATTGTGGGAATGGCACCAGCAGTATTGTAGCACATCGGATGTGTGTCCAGACAGGGTTGGTTTACTGCGTTGTCAATAAAAGGAAAAACTCTGGGCATATGTATAGATCTCCTTTTTTTCATTATGGACACTACCTTTACTTTTCCTCGGCCCTGAGGGAAGTGGTGGCGGGGTGCTGTTTTCTCTCTGTGGAATTTGTCATTAAAAACAACTCTGCAGTCCCAGAAGGAATCCAGGCCCCACTGCCTTTCTCTTCCAAAGTACGGTCTTTCCCTTAATTCTGCTGTTCTGCCAGCTCATTCCCTCTAGACAACCAGGAACAAATACAACATGGAAATACTTGGCTTGGGTAATACTGACAGACCTGAAACTTGACTCTTAAGCAGACGTCTCCCTGTTCCCACCTTCCAACTCCCTCAGTTCATTGAAGCTTGAATGTCTCACAGCTTGACACCCTTTGAACTTCTAGGCAGACAGTCTGGAGTTCGGTCATCCTAGGAGCTTGTTCTGTGTCACTTATATTTTCCTAACGGCTAAGAAAATAAGTCTGGACGTTAGGTCTGACAGTCTCTTCCTGAGATGCTCACTGAGAGAGTAAAATGCAGTTGACCTACACTACCCATTCTGAACAAGAACAGGCAGACAATTCCTGTGGAGCTTACTTCAAGAATGGAAAGTAAAATTAGTTTTGATTGAAGAAATGGGCAAAAGTCAAAAGCATTGAAATTTACATAAAACAAGTAGCTTTTTCTTTAATCTGCTTTCAAAGAAACTGAATTTCCCGGGGAACTAAGAAACAGTAGCTAATGCATAGATCCTCAGCTTTTGGTTAGCTCTTGGGCCTTCACAGAACATACAGTCTGGGATCTCCAAAAGACGAACTTAGAGATGTCCTTATTTCCCCAAAATGCTACAACTGCAAGTTTAAGCAGAGGAGACAAGCAACCTACAAGAAACAAACCAACCACGAGAAACATCCATTCTTTTTTTTTTTTTTTTTTTTTTTTTTTTTTTTTTTTTCTTTTTTTTGGTCTTTTCGAGACAGGGTCTCCCTGTAGCTCTGGCTGTCCTGGAACTCACTCTGTAGACCAGGCTGGCCTTGAACTCACAGAGATCCGCCTGCCTCTGCCTCCCAAGTGCTAGGATTAAAGGCATGTGCCACCACGCCTGGCCAAAACATCCATTCTATAGCAGGCAGGCAGGAGCAGTCTGAGAATCAGATCCCCTTCCTCCTGTTCTTGGATGCTGTGGAGCCTCACTGTGAGGTGTAATTAACATTTTCTGCTGCCTTTTGCTCCTGTGCATATGTTTCCACAGCCATAACAGGCCATGGACTCATCAGACTATAGAGTTGGAAGTATGGCAGTGACAAACTAACAGGGCAGAAAGCTCACCAAACAGAACTGAGTAAAAAGAAGCCAGTCCTGAACAAGGTGTCAAACCTGCTTTCTCTCTGTAGATTGGCCAGGGCCCTACCAGGAGTACCCTTCCAGAAACAAGAAACCACACTTCATCTACCACTCAGAATAGACAAAACAAGTGGAAGTAACCTCAACTGGCAAAAAGAATAAAATGAGATTTAAATTTATGGCAAAATTATGTTTGCAACATATGCATTCCCAAATGATTCAGTGGTGCCAGCGCTGCAGTCGTTCACAGTCAAGGAAGTGGTTTGCATTGCTTTGGCTCTTTCAGAGATCACAGGTGTAGAAGATATGCGGAGATACCAAAAAAAAAATGTATTTCACTTATAGTCAGGGCACAGCAGAAGGGTCAAATGACCTGAAGTGAAAACTTGAGCCTTCATAGAAGTGACCTGAACCAAGTCCCACCCATTAGAAGTGGTGCTGAGTCATCATAGAAGTGACCTGAACCAGCCCCACCCATTAGAAATGGTGCTGAGTCATCACAGAAGGACCTGAACCAAGCCCCACCCATTAGAAGTGGTGCTGAGTCATCATAGAAGGACCTGAATGAAGTCCCACCCATTAGAAGTGGTGCTGAGTCATCACAGAAGGACCTGAACCAAGCCCCACCCATTAGAAGTGCTGAGTCATCATAGAAGAACCTGAACCAAATCCTACCCATTAGCAGCTCTCTAGCAGAGGAGATACAGAGCCAAGACCAGAAGCATGAACCAGGCAGGGGACTTGGGGAACGAGAGTCTTGCAAGGGGATGGAAATCACTGTAGAGTTTGGTGCTGATGCAATGGGAGAACACTATTCTCATCACATAGAATGCAAAGACCCCCCCAACCAGCCATACATGCCATTTCTCAAAACACCAATATTAGCAGTTTCAGAATAAATGACTTCCTTCCCCATAAATGCATGAAGAAAGTCATTCTCCTTATACTGTATTTTTAGGGTATTTGGGAAGTTTTCAGGATATGAACAACTTAGGTGAAGGAAATTACAGCTTCAAATTTTCAATTAATATTAAAAAGTTAGGAACCGTCATCCAAACTGTGCACCATGTGCCCAGTTAAGATTCAGCAGTAACTGCGTTTGCAAACATTTTGTGCTATAAAAATAATTTTAAAAAGCCACCTGTATAAATATATATATGTATATATATATTTAAAGACAAGGTTTTGATACTTTTTTTACAAAAGCTACAAGAGAAAATGTACAAACCACAGGCTTTTACAATGGCATTTTGTTCTATACAAGCTGTTAATGGTTTGCAAACTCACTGTATCCAAATAGACTTTCTTGTCTGTTGTTGCTCACTGCCCCCTCCCATACCATATTTGATGTCATAGTTGGGCATGTAAGCTGTTGGGTCACACTAACCATCATCGTCTTGTCATTCTGAGTCCCACCTGTTTCTGTGCTCGGAAGTCTGGCTTCACGGCAGAGGCAGAGGGCCGGGAGGAGGTGTGCTGTTTCACTAGCTGCACTGACATCACCTTGGTAGACTGCAAACCAAATGTGGATCAGTGCACTGTTTCTAGAGAGATTAAACCCATTTTTAAAATCTGTTTTGTTCCATTGTGATGCTTTAACAGGGGTGAACCTTCACTAACAAGTCCCTAATGTATACCAGCCGATTTACATCTCAGTCTTGGCAATAATCCTGTCAATATCCACTCCCATTTTATAAATAAGGAAATGGGCAAAGTATCTGCTCCAAACCAGTTATTTTTAGTAGCCCTAAATAGCAATGGCATGTGTAGCATTCTCTGCATAGATTTTCTCCATCTGGCTAGCCTATTTGACTTTGAGTTCTCAACTTGGGAGTGGAGAACTCCTTCAGGAAGCCTTCTCTGGTCTCTTAGCCTGAGTTAAATCATTTTATGCTTCCATAATTTTTCTATACCAACACTTCTGACCTGCCACTTACACCACTGCAATGGCTTTTACAAAAGCCATCTAGGACCATTCGTGACAAATCTTGCAAATGCCCTTAGTCCTCATCCCTGGAGCAGTATCTAACACTGTTGGCCGCTCTTGGAATACTGTTTTTAAACTTGTTTTTTTATATGTATGAGTGTTCTGCCTGTATGTGTGTAAGTGCGTCCAGAAGCATCGGATCCCCTGGAACTGGAGTTGGGCAGTTATTAGCTGTTGTGTGGGTGCTGGGACCTAAACCCAGGAAGAAGAGTCAGTGCACTCAACCACTCTCCCGCCCTCTTAGAATACTCTTATTTGGGCTTCTACAACACCTCATTCCTGGGGTTCGCCCTGCCTTTTTGGCCACTTAGTCTCATTTATTGGCTGGGCAAGACCCACCCATTTTTCATTTTGCAGTGCCACTACCTGACTATGGATCCTCATCGCCTTATAGTAATACCCTCATGGATCACTTATCCAAATGGCATGCTTCTAGTCTTTCCAAAGCAATCATTCTAAAATGCAATAATGGCCTGAAGACCTGAGATGGGCCCCAGAAACTCACATGGTAGGAGAGAACCAAATCCTTCTAAATGTCCTCTGATTTACATGCACATGCACGTGCACATTTTTTAATGTAATGCAGTAATGCAATAGATTGTTAAAGCTCTTCGACGGCCTCCTTTACAGTTAATTCCAATATTCTTAGGTTTGCCCAAACTCTTTGGTATGACTTGTAAAAGTCTAAAGGTCTTCATGATCACTCACTATATTATAATCTAACCAAACAGTTCTGAGGCTTTGTCTGGAACATTTCTTTCAGGAATCCTTCTCTGGGTTCCTGTATCACTGTATTGCAGTTGTTTCTGAGCACCTTCAGTGCCTTCACTGCAGAGTCCAGAAGATGTGGCTTCTCACAATGTATCTCATACACAATACAGAGAGGCTCAGTAAGTCACGCTGAATATCAAGAGGCACTGCTCTTCCAGTTGTATCAAGTTAACTTATACTCAAAACCCAGGTTCCCTTATACCCTTGTTAGGTCAAATGCCCTTCAAATTTCTCATTACTTTCATTTGTCACATTCCTGGGCATATATAATTTTTATAATTTCACCCATGGAAAATAACTGATAGCAATTTCTTGGTGTTTATTATCTCAAATTGTGATAATTCAAATAAGAATTTGGCTCAGCCCTAAGAGATGACGTTAGATCTCTGAATACCTGGTAGTTATCTTGTATACATATACAAATCCCTTGTAACCACTCATATCCAGTTGTTTTGATTTTTGAGACAGTCTCATCCTGAAACCCAGGCTGGCCTCAAACTCATGGCCATGCTGTCTCAGCATTCCAAGTGCTGTGACTATAGGTGTACACTACCAAGCCTGACATAGCCAGTGTTTTGTAAAAATGCCTTGTGACTTTTACAGTAATTTACAATCGGCAAAGTCTCTCCACCTGGACATTGTTTCCTCTTATCATACTCTTGCCAAGAGTCATATTTGTGGTGCTAGGGCTCAAACCCAGGCCCTTGAACATTTTAAGCAAACACTCCACTACTTACTGAGCTACAACCCCAACCATGTTACACTCATTTTCCTTTTCTGTGCGGGTGGGTGGCCTGCCCATCCTATATAGGTCTACCTGGAGCATCAGTCCTCAGAAGTCACTTTTTTGAGACAGTCTGTCTCTCTGGGACCTCAGGGTCACTTACACGAGGATGGCTGGGAAGGAAGTCCCAGGTCTCCTCCTCCAGTGCTGGGGTTACAGGCGTGTGCCACCACAACCGTTGTCGTCGTCCCCCCTCCCACCCCCATTTCACATGGGTACTGGGGATCAACTGCAGATGTTTTATTGACTGAGCTATGCCCCCGCTCTCTATTATGCTCACTTAACTAAGGTCTAAAATGTCAAGTCTGTTCACCCAAGGTCATAAAGAACCATTAGATGAGATCATTGCAACCCAAACCTCCAGTGTTCTTAATTTGCATCTGTTTTGGCTCTTATAAGCTTCTTGGGCAGTGGTCCCAAAAGGTCGACTCAGCGTGCCTGGGTATTTTTCTGAGTCTCCGTTGAAACACAAGTCCACTAACGCTGAGGACTCGGCTCCACATCCTCCCGGCACCCATCCTAGAGATCTATGAGGCTGGAAGGATGGTAGAGATCTAAGGCGAAGGTGGGAGGGCCAAAAGTTCCAGAACGCCTGGGCCACGAAGCGAGACCTGCCTGTCCACACATAAGTAAATGGCGGAATGGTAACACGCTGGGCAAGTGCGGCCGCCTTGTTCTTGGCACCCTCCACGGTGCGTCGGGGCGGCGTCTCGGAGCGGCTTTAAGGGTCCAGGTGGGCAGGACCCTCCTAATTACCCCGTCTTTTAGCCGAGTTTGGCCCGAACGAGGCCACAGGAACCTGGCCTATCCACCGAGCTCCGCCTAAGAGCGCGAGACACCCGGTTCCCGCCTCTGAAGCGTCACAGCGGGCGACGCCGCGCACGTCACTTTCGCGCGCCACGGTGACGTCACGACTCGGTGGCGCGGTCTGTCCAGGAGGGAGCTCTTGATTGTCTCCTGAGCGCCATGGAGAGCGACTTTTACCTGCGTTACTACGTGGGGCACAAAGGCAAGTTCGGCCATGAGTTCCTGGAGTTCGAGTTCCGGCCTGACGGTAAGAGCGGGTGCGGCCAGGGCGGGAAGCCGGGCAGTCAGGCGGCCAGGCGGAGGAGAGCGGCGCGGCGGGCCCGGGAAGGAAGGGCTGGGACAGCGGTGCTCCGCCCGCCAAACATGGGGCAGTGAAGGTGGAGAGACTCGTGCAGCTTGGGCCTCGTTACCAGGGAAACCATAAACAGATAGAAAGTGACCTCACCTGAGCGATCAAGTGTGGGAGCAGTTGCTGGACATGGGTAGCGTTTAGAGACCTCTCTGAAGAGGGGATATTTCAACCGAGCCTTGATGCGCAAGATGGGGGCTGAGCTGTGAAGTTCAGGAAGAACTTAATGTTTAACAAGGAGTTGCAAATGTTAAGACCACAGGGCATGTTTCAGGTGGCTGCTGTGGCTAGGGGACAGTAAGGGATTCTGGAGAGACCATGGGAGGATGTCAGGTTTGGGCCTCACCATGTAGGTGTTTATAGGCCGTAAATAGGTGCACCAGGAAACACTGGAAGGTTTTAAGCAGATAAAAAGTTTAATCTGTTCTTGGAAAAGTATCCTAGCTGAATAGGCAAGTATTGTCTAGACAGAACAGATGTTATTTGGGACTAGGACAGTAGAAGTAGAGAAGATTTAGGATTCTGTTTGAGAGGGAACAAATTGAGGGCGGGGATGTAGCTTAGTTGGTAGAGTGCTTGCCTAGCATGGGTGAAACCCTGGAAAACAGGCCAGAACCATGTAAAACCAGATGTGCTGGCACACGCCACCCAGGAGGCAAAAGCAAGAGAAGTTCAGGGTTATCCTCAGCTAGGTAACAAGTTCAACTGAGTTTCAGAAGTCAAAACAACAGGCCCAAGCATGATGTCACCCATCTTTAATCCCAGTACTGGGCAGGCAAAGGCAGGTGGATCTCTGTGAGAAGAGGTCAGCCTGGTCTACTTATTGATCCAAACCAGATGATACTATACAGAGAAAACAAATGGATTCTGTGACTGAATTGGGCCATAGAGGTGAATCTTGACAAATCTCAAAACAGTGTACTAGGTGTTGTGGTAGAAAGAGAAGCACCACCAGGTGTGGTGATGCACACCTTTAATCCCAGCACTAGTGAGGCAGTGGCAGGCGGATCTCTGTGAGTTCAAGGCTAGCCTGGTCTACATGGTGAGTTCCAGGCCAGCTGAGGCTACAGGGAGACCCTGTCTCAAAAAGACTGAAAAAATAAGTAAAAATTAAAAAAAAGAGAAGTACCACCAAATCTAGGCCGAGGGTCAGAACAAGCTTCCTGTATAAATTGAGTTGGGGTAGAAGTGGGGGCAGCTGTACAGTAAAGTGCAGGAATTAGTTAAGGGACCAAGAAAAGACACAGTGTTTTGGACTGTATTCACAGCAAAGAGACTGAAAGCTAAAACCAAGTAGTTTGATTCTAGCTGTGTGTGGATAGAATATTGTAGGAGTGTGACTGGAAAGGCAGCAGGAACTCATCTGTATTTCCTTCCTTAGAGTTGGAATTTTGTCAGGAGGGCAGAAGCTATTGACAATATCAGAGTGTTAGAGTAACCTAATTACACAGTTCTGTTTCTACATTTCCTTGTCCATTATATAGAAAATAAGCCCAAAAGGAAGAAATTTGAAGCAGAGAAATAGTGCAAAGGCTGTTAGAATAAATTATTTGGCTCTTTTCACAAATGTCTTCTACAGAGGAAAAAAAAAATCACACCTTCTATTTTTTTTTTTTAACCTTCTTCACCCCTCCATATGTCCAAACTAGCCTGGTGGCTGTACACGAGCACAGAGAGCCTTATAAACCATATATAATAAATTTAAAAGCACACAGAAATAGGTCAGTGTGGCATGGCATGTGTGTGTGCTCGAGTGTGTGCACAGCATTCTATAGTTGTCAAAGCCTTTCACAAACTAGTTGAGTATCAGCTCATCCTTTGTGCCTGAGATTAGTAGTTAGAATCCCCTTTTCCAGCTGAGGATATTAACCTGCAGAAATGTGATTTGCCAAAGTCACAAAAGAGCCTACCTGAGTTCTTTAGTCACACCATAGTTGCCTTTTGCTGGTCTCCAGTTGTCAGCTGCATCTGCAGCTATGTGGTTTAGTAGCTGAAAGTGAAGCACTGAGACTAGTATTGAAACACCAAGGACAGGAGAACTGCAGCTACTAGATTGTTCGAAGAATAGGGTGCAGCTCAGGCAGAGCTGATAGTCCCAGTAGAATATTGACACTTTTCATGGTTTTGTTGTACATTGCTTTGTGTTTTGCCCCTCACAGGGAAATTGAGATATGCCAACAACAGCAATTATAAAAATGATGTCATGATCAGAAAAGAGGTATGAGCCCTCCCTTCAACTTAGCCTTTTGTCTTATGTTGTTTTTGTAACAGTAATAGTATTGAAAGATAAAGACAGGGGGATAAACACACATATCAATTACTAGTAACTATCTCAGGTCTAGCATATTTTGGATTAAACCCTCTATTAAGCCATGTGACCTCAGACAAGTTCCCTGGCTGAATGTGGTCTATATTTCTTCATCTGCAAAACCAGGGGGAAGAAAACCTATCCCCTGCTCCCAGGTGCTATCATAGAATTAAAATATATTATACTTTTAGCACATAGCACTCAATGAAGAGATCACTGAATTTGCATCTGAAAGGGAAAAGGGAGGATGGATCATAGCAGCTAGCTGGGTACTTCTGGTGCAGGCACCTCTTCAGCATGCAGAGGTCAGGTGGGGATGTCTCCTGTTTATTGAGGTGCCAGAGACAGTTCTTCAAGGAGAAGTCATCCTTCCATCACTTTCTGAGAGTGCTTCCGAGGGCTACAACGTAAATTCTATTTTAATATATGATTTCAGGCATATGTACATAAAAGTGTAATGGAAGAATTAAAGAGAATTATTGATGACAGTGAAATCACCAAAGAAGATGATGCTTTGTGGCCCCCTCCCGACAGAGTAGGCCGGCAAGTAAGTGTTTTGTTGACTGTGCTTCTTATAAAGAAGGTAAGGTGTACTGCTCTGCATGACATTGTGTGTGTGTGGCCGGCAAGTAAGTGTTTTGTTGACTGTGCTTCTTATAAAGAAGGTAAGGTGTACTGCTCTGCATGACATTGTGTGTGTGTGTGTGTGTGTGTGTGTTTGTGTGTGTGAGAGAGAGAGAGAGAGAGAGAGAGAGAGATTGAGATTGATTGAATCCTGCATGGAGCAGACTAGAAGCACTTTGGCCTAAATTTCTTCTTGACACCTTTCCACCCTGCCACAGCTTTTGCTGACCACACTTACTTTCCTAACTACTCGGGGACAAAGCATTGTATAGAGCACAAAGATAAAACATAGTTATTTCAATAATACAGTGAAAGGAAAGGCACACATGACTAAATATATTTAAAATTTTGGCTTACCATCTTTTTTTGGATTATGTATATAAGTGTTATGTCTGCATGCATGTAAGTACACCCATGTTGTACATTGCCCTGGAACTGAAATTATGGACAGTTGTTAGCTTCAGTATGGGTGCTGGGATTCAAACCCAGGTTTTCTGCAAGAGCAGTCAGTGCTCTTAACCGCTGGACCATCTCTCCAGCTCCTGGGTTACTATCTTGAAGACCATTCTGGTTTCTGGTTTCAACCCGTTTCTATACTAAGGCCAGTGGGATCTTTTAAACTATAAATCTGTTTTGTTTAGTTTTTTTTTTTGGGGGGGGGGTTGTGCATGTGTTTTGTCTTTTCGAGACAGGGTCTCCCTGTAGCCCCAGCTGTCCTGGAACTCACTCTATAGACCAGCCTGGCCTTGAACTCAGAAAGATCTGCCTGCCTCTGCCTCCCAAGTGCTAGGACTAAAGGCGTGCACCACCATGCTCGGCTATAAATCTGTTTATGTCTACCACTGATTAATCTCCAGTGGCTTCTCACTGCACTTCCTGCTCCAGATTCCTGCCATATTGTTAATCCTGGACAGTCTCCTGCATTCAGACTTGACTATAGTGTCTTCATTTCTGTTCTGACATACCAGGTTTATTCTTTGGGGCCTTGAGTAACTCCAGAATCTTGCCATATTCCATCTAACTGTGCTTCCATTAACTCTATAAGACCATTATTGAGGGCTCAGATGTTATTTCTTCAGTCTTGTCTGTCCATCCAATCTAAGAAACCCTCTCCCAATCCTTTCCTTTTTTGAGACAGGGTCTCCCTGCCTGGAACTTACTATGTAGACCAGGCTGGCCTCAACTCTACAGAGAATCGCCTGCCTTTGCCTCCCAAGTGCTGGAACTAAAGGTGTGCCCCACCATGGCAGGCTCTCCCAAGTGCTGGAGCTAAAGGTGTGCCCCGCCATGGCAGGCTCTCCCTATTTTTAATTACATTTCTTTGTCAGTTGTGTGTGGTCACCTGTGTGCCATGGCATGTGTGTGCTGATAGCCAGAGGACAGCCTACTAGAGTTGTTTCTTTCCACCATGTGGGTCTTGGGGAATGGAACTCAGGTCATCAGGTTTTACAGCAAGTGCCTTTATGCACCCCCCAATAAATGAGTAAATGACTAGCACTTGGGAGGCAGAGGCAGGCGGATCTTTGTGAGTTCAAGGCCAGCCTGCTCTACAGAGTGAGTTCCAGGACAGCTGGAGCTACAGAGAGACCCTGTCTCAAAAAGACAAAAAAAAAGTTAACTTATCTATCCAGTTACATACTTCTTGTATCCTTCAGTCTGAACCTCATTTTCCTGCATAACATAGTACCATGCTAAAAAGCAAAGAATCTTTCACACTTGATATCATGACTTTGATTTCATGAACAATGCTGAGGAGAGGAAAGATGCCCTGGAAGCTGCCTCTGGACTGAAGAAGGGATAGAATCATGAGAGAACAATTTTCTTTTNAAAAAAAAAAAAAAAAAAAAAAAAAAAAGAGTAAATGAATAAAATGTAAAAAAAAGAAACTGCAATTTCTCGAGGCTGGGGTTATAGTTCCATGGTCAAGCACTAGCTTAGCATGTGCAAGGTCATGAGTTTGATCCCCACCACACAGAAAGTCATAACCCAAAATCTGGCCACGTGAGGTGACACACACCTGTAATCCCAGTTACTTGGGAGTCTGAGGCAGGAGGATCACAAGTTCAAGGCTTCCCTGGGCTATATAATAGGTTTGTGGGTAGCCAGGGCCACTTAGTAAAACCATGTCTTGAACTAAAAAGCTGAAGACAGAACTCTGTAGCTCAGTGGCAAATTGCTCCATGCACACAGGGCCTCAGGTTCGATCCTTCAAACCACAAAATTTCTTTTTTCTGTTCCTGAGATGGCTCATAGACAGTCTGGTCATCTAGAAAGAAATTCTTAGCCGGGTGTGGTGGTGCACGCCTTTTATCCCAGCACTCAGGAGGCAGAGGCAGGCGGATCTCTGTGAGTTCAAGGCCATCTGGGGCTATAAGGAGACCCTGTCTCAAAAAGACCAAAAAGGCTGGAGAGATGGCCTAGTGGTTAAGAGCGCCGACTGCTCTTGCAGAGGACCCAGGTTCCATCCCCAGCACCCACATGGTGGCTGAGAACCGTCTTTAACTACAGTTCCAGGGGAATCCAACACCCTCTTCTGACCTCCGCGGCATTGCATGACACGGGTGCACAAACCTACATGCAGACAGTACATTCATACACATACGAAAATAAATAAAAATTTTTTTAAAAAGACCAAAAAAAAACCTAGGAAATTCTTGACCTTCCCTGACCCGTGGTAGGCTGCAGATCCTTTCTTGAGAGAGGTCCTACCACATACACATGTTGAAGAAATAATGTTACACAGATAGGAGTTTTAAAAAATTCCTTAAGGGGAAGATTTGTAAATTTGACTTCATTAAGTTTAAAAAGTTTGTTTGACAAAAGACATCAAAATAAAATTGCATCCTAAGCCACAGAACAAACAAAAACAACTCAGTGGCAAAGTGTGCAAAGATTTATCATAACTAGGCAATTTATAGGCTTAGATTAATGGTCAGTAAACACAAAAATTTACAGATATATATTTTTTAATATTTTATTTATTTCTTATGTGTATAGTATATTGTGTGCGTGTATGTGAGTGCATCCATGTCAGATTTGAAGATCAGAAGAGGGTACCAGATTTACCCTGGAACTGGAATTAAGGGTGGTTCTTAGCTGCCATGTGGGTGCTGGAAATTGAACCCAGGTCCTCTGCAAGAGCAGCCAGTGCTCTTAACCACTGAGCTGTCTCTCCAGCCCCAATTTACAGAAATATTTGTAAAACGTGAAAACTAGGACAACAATGAGCTACATCTCAGACCCATTAGAGTAATAGCAAATTTTTTTTAAAGGCATCCAAAGCGGGCCATGATGGCACCTTTACTCTCTACTCATATAAATAAGTGGGGGTTAAGTAGAATAAAAGGGGCTAGAGAGGTGACTTGGAGGTAAAGAACTTGTGCAGGCATGAGGACTGGAGTTCCATCCCTAGCCCTACATAAAAAGCTGGATAGGTGCCGAGGCCCATCTGTAATCTCAGTGCCTTGGAAGTGGAGCTGAAGCATCTCCCGGGCAAGCTGACGAGCTAACAAGCTGAATGAGTGAGCTCCACATTCATTGAAATAACCTGCTTCAATAAATGAAACAGAGTGACCATTGAAATCACCAGATATCCACCTATGGCCTGTGCACAAATGCCACATACATATACATGCAGAAGTAGAACTCACTAGCATGTGAGGGTTTGTTTTTTTTTTGTAATTTATTTTATGTGAGTGTATTGCTGCATGTGTGTAAGTGCACCCATGTGGAGCAACACCCATAGAGTCAGAAGAAGGTGTCATTCCTCTAGAACTGGAGTTAATGGAGTTATGGATGGTTGTTAGCCACCATGTGGGTGCTGGGAATCGAACCCAGGTCCTCTATAAGAGCATACTCTTAACCACTGAGCCATCTCTCCACCCTCTAGCATGTAAGTTCTACAAGCATTTTGAAACTTAACAAAAAAACAAAATTAACTTGAAACATAAGCAGCCATATAGGCCTTTAGGGCCATCTTGGGGCCCCTTTTCTTTTTTAAAAGAAACACTAGGGGCTGGAGAGATTGCCTAGTGGTTAAGAGCACCGACTGCTCTGGCAGAGGACCTGGGTTCGATCCCCAGCATCCACATGGCGGCTGAGAACCGTCTGTAACTCCAATTCCAGGAGAACTCCAGTTCCAGGGGAATCCGACACCCTCTTCTGACCTCCGAGACACTGCACAACATGGGCGCACAAACCTACATGCAGACAGTACATTCATACACATAAAGAATAAATAAAATTAAAAAAAATAAAAGAAACACTACCACCGGGCATGGTGGCCCACGCCTTTAATCCTAGTACTTGGGAGGCAGAGGCAGATGGATCTCTGTGAGTTCAAGGCCAGCCTGGTCTACAGAGTGAGTTCCAGGACAGCTGGGGCTACAGGGAGACCCTGTCTCAAAAAGACAAAAAAAAAAAAAAAACCTGCTACCAATTCCCCATACTCACTCGCAGTGCTTGTGGACCGATTACAGACATGACCTCTCTGACTGTCCTGCAAGCCATACAGAAGACATCTTTCTGAGTTCAGCTGCGCCTGCTTGCAAATGGTCATTACAGCTGGGCTTGTTGACTGTTGACAAGCCCACATTTAAAAAGGGAACTGGGAGGGTCGTGGGACCTTCATCTGACCATCTGCCACACCCTAAAACCTGTGGGAAGTTGTTTCACAGGGGTCCTTGGGAGAGGTGCAGCTGCATAGTTCCTAGAAGCTTTGTAGTTGGGATTACCATTCTGCACTTCAGGCTGTAAACAGCTAGACAGATTTACTTAATCACAGAAATGCTACAGAGTTTATACCCATCTCCCACTCTGGGGTTTCCTAGAATTGGAGATTCTTTACACTTGGGTTTTTAGATTTAGTCCTATGTCTTTGGTTTTTCTTTGTATCTGTCCCAGACACTGGCTTAGCAGTCACCCCCACAGATATTTTTGAAGGTTTGTGGTAATTGTGTTACGGTGGAGAAATTAAAGCCAAAGGTCATATAACTAGTAAGTGACAAGGGGATATCAAACCTAAGGTCTGGAATGCTTATCCCATGTTGCCGAGAAAAGGTTGGCTTCTTTGACATTTTAAACCAAGCCTGCCCATGGCACTTTACATTGTCAACAGTGAAAACATATACAGAGTTAGTAGGTAAATTCTTGTGAATCTCAGACGTCTTTGCTGGACCTTTAACACAACTTCTAAGAGGATGGCTCCTCAGGTATTAAAGAGTGCCGTCTGTGTCGAGTGCCGTCTGTGTCTAGTGCTCAGCACAGTTCTGTGCTTAGAGTAAATGTCCTAGCTTCCATGGTCATGTGGAGTAGTGTTTGGATAATTTGTCCTGAGTTCTTGATGAATAATCCAATTCTGCCTTTGATTTTCCTTTTAAATGTTCTAGGAGCTAGAAATTGTCATTGGAGATGAACACATTTCTTTCACAACATCAAAAATTGGTTCCCTTATTGACGTCAACCAGTCTAAGTAAGTATATGTGATCCTTACATCCAGTTGTATCTGGTTTGGAGATTGAAAAGAAAGCATCAGCTACATAGCACCAGGATAGGAAGATGTGGTGCAAATGCAGGACAGAAATGGTCAGTGGTGGCCTCTTTCAGAAGGGGCTCCTGATTAGAGGCGTTCCTCAGGATCGTGGGGGATTGGCCACATGAGCCCCACAGGCAACGAAATCTTTGCATCCTCAAATCCCTTCCATAAAGTAGTGTCACATTTGCATGGAACCTGAACTTCCTTCTTATACTTCAACTCTTCTCTAAAGACCTAATTCAGTATAAAGGCTGTGTAAGTAGTTACAGTGTATCACATCAACATAAACCTAACAATACCGGCCATCTGTACTTGGGTGAACCCATGAATGCAGAACCTATGGATTCCAGCCAGTTGTAAGGTGGCTTCTTTTACTCTTGGTGTTCGTTCAGTCCCTGTTCTTGGTTACACACAGAGGAGTGCATGGGAGCAGCTGGAAGAGAAAACAACTATGGGAAGCTGTCGTTACTAAGCTGAGCCTCCCTGTTCTAGCTGATGAGGCCTTCATAATCCTCAACCTGTTAGTCCTATAGTGTTTTCCTCCATATAGTCAAAAAAATACATGGGAGCTAGGCATGGGTGGTGAATGCCTGGAACCCCAAATACTTGAGCTGAAGCAGGAGAATCTTGAGTTTGAGGCCAGTCTGGTCTGTATAGCAAGCCTCAGTCTCAAACCACCACCACCAGCAAAACAAAAACCAGGGTGGGAGGAGGTTGTGGGGACTTTAGGTCTTTGTGTTATGCAGTGCAGGTTTGTGCACACATCAAGCAAGTGCTCCACCCGGAGCAACATCCCCAGCCCTGGGTACTTTTTTTTTTTTTTTTTTGTTTGTCTTTTTGGAGACGTCTTTCCTGTATGCGCCCAGCTTTGTCGCTGGTTGTAATCTCACCGGGTCTGAGACCGCAGGCTTGACCTTGGAACTCACAGACGAGTCTGTTCCTTGCTCTCTGGCTTGTCTTCCCATATGTGGCCAGGGATTAATCGGTGTGTGCACCTACACTGGTCTTTTGTGTGGTTTTTTGTTTTTTTGGTTTTTTTTTTGTTTTTCCAAATGATATTTTAAAAATTTATATCCAAATTTGTAGGCAGAGGCAGGCGGATGGGTCTCTGTGAGTTTCAAGGCGGCGCGACTCTTGTGGTCTACATAATCTTAGTTTTTTTGTTTTTTCGTTTGTAGGGAGTCCAGGACAGCTGGGGCTAAATTTTAGTGGGTTGATTCCCTGTCTCAAAAAAAGACCAAAAAAAAAAAGCATATAGAAATAGAAAAAGTTGAATAAAACCTGTTATTTGAAAATCAGTAGCTTTACCTTATAATTGATGTATTTTTCCCAGTAAAAACATGCTTAAATATTCCTTGTTACTGTGTGCCCTTTTCCTCTTTGTGGACATTTGTTTGCTCCAGGTTCCTTTATAAAGAACATTTTGGTTGATAATCAGAGTTACTAAATTTTGTTCTGTATTTGCCAGTTTTTCTGTGCTTTTTAAACATTATATTTTTCTCTTGTGTTGTAGGGATCCAGAAGGCTTACGAGTATTTTATTATCTTGTTCAGGACCTGAAGTGTTTAGTCTTCAGTCTTATTGGATTGCACTTCAAGATTAAGCCAATCTAGATGGAATATTGTGGACTTGAGGGGAGTGGAGCATGAGTTTAGTTACCATAATTAGAGGAAATTTTGTATGTATATGGGGGCAAATTTTGTGATAAAAGTAATGAACATTTAAATAAAATCCAATTTTGTTTTGTTCACATCTAATGTAAATTCTCATCAATCTGTAAAATACGCACATCCAGTGGAAGACTTGACAAAAATATCTAATGGGAAAATGTGTTTAAAATTACAAATGACACTGAGCGGGTGGAGAGGGGAGATGGCCTAGCAGGGAGCGACTCGCTCTTTAGAGGAGCCCGGTTTGGATCCCAGCACCCACATGGCTGCTGAGAACGCATCTTTAACTCCAGTTCCAGGGGAATCCGACACCCTCTTCTGACCTCCGCGGCATTGCACGACACGGGTGCAAAAAAAAAAAAAAAAAAAAAAAAAAATTAAAAAAAAAAAAAATATACAAATAAAAAAAAATACAATGACATTCTATCAGCAGAGATGGTTTAGACATAAACCACCAGATTTTGATCCTTGAACCCGGGTTGTCGTTCGATCACTAAAGAGCAAGACCTGGCCGTGCGTGGTGCCGTGCACGCCTTTAATCCTACTAGCGCGTGGGAGCAGACGGCAGGGGATCTTTGTGAGTTCTCAGTAGGCCAGCCTAGGTCTAGCAGAGTGAAAGTTTCCACAGGCAGCTGTGGCTAACAGCGGGAACCCTGCTCAAAAAGACCAAAAAAAAAAAAAAAAAGACCGTGTCGGACATTGGTACCTCCACAGGCGATTGTCACTACAGTGGGTACATCAAACTCCCCTACAATGGCAGACAATACATTCATACACATACAAAATAAAATTAAAAAATACAATGACATCTACAGCAAAGGTTTGACATAACCACCAGATTCTATCCTTGAATCCACATAAAAAACAAGACCTGTCGGACGTGGTGACCCACGCCTTTGATTCCAGCACTCGGGAGGCAGGGGCAGGTGGATCTCTGGCCTACATAGCGAGTTGCAGGCCAGCTGGGGCTACAGGGAGGCCTGTTTCTCTCAAATGTAAGGTTTAAAAAAAGAAAATTTAAGGCTCAGAGACCCCAAATCTGCACTGTAATCTGCGAGGCCTCAGGACACCGTAGAAAGGAGACAGGAGGAAGGGCGAGGAGGCTGGGCAGAGGGCTCAGCCAGGCCTAGCTAGTAGCGCTACCAGGATTCAGGAGGCAACTCAGCTGACCTCCACCGGTTTCAGCGAACCCTGCAGGAGCAAAGCCTACCTGCAGGTTAGGGTCGGAACAGCTGGGAACCGCCCAAGGCTTTGGCCACGCCTTTCTCCGCCCGGCCTGCACTGAGGCTGCGCCTTTTACGACAGGCCGGAAAGCAGCGGTCGCCGAGCACTGCGCGGGCCCAGCAGCTATGGGGGTAAGAGGAGGCGATTTCACCGGGAAGTAAATAGGCGGGGAAGGGGCGACGAGGACCTCAGAGCCGCGAGCTCGCGGCAGGAGAGAACGAGGAGACCAGGCCAGCGCCGAGAATCTGTGAGGGTGGGGTGGGAGTGGGGGTGGGGGCGGGGCCGGGAGTCCGGGGCGCCGTGACTTATCACTCTGGCCCGCCTTCTCAGAAAATCGGCTTGCAGCTCAAGGCCACGCTGGAGAATGTCACCCACCTTCGGCCAGTGGGCGAGGACTTCCGGTGGTACCTGAAGGTGGGCGGAGCGGGTTCCCGGAGGGCGGAGCGTGGGAGGCAGGGGCTGTCCCGGAGTGCGGGGGTGGGGGCGCCAGGGCTCTGCTGCTGCGGTTCTTGAGCTCTCTGGTGGTTAATTTGCAGTTGGACATTTGATTCCGTGTAGTTTGTTTTCTGAGATGGGGTCTCATGTAACCTGGATGGGCCGCTATGTAGCCGAGGAAGACCTGCCGTTCTAGAGTCACAGGTGTGCGAACCACGCCTGCTGGAACCTCTCTTTCTTTTTTTCACGCCTGAGGATAGAACCTGGGGCTCCAAGCAAGCACTCTCCCACTGAGCTATTTCCCCAGTGTTAGGAACACGATTTCTTTATTTTTATGCGCAGATCCCCTGGAACTGGAGTTATGGACGGTTGTCAGCCCATGTGGGTAGCTGGGAACCGAACTTGGGTCCTCTGCAAGAGCAGTCAGTGCTTTCAGCTGCTGAACCATCTACCCGGACCTGGATTTCTATTTGAAGCCTATGATTATTTAATAAGGTGAATAAATTCACCTTACTTTACTTGCTGGTCTTATTGTAAGATAGTTTATCTAATTATCTGTAGAAGTCCAAGCAGTTGTGAAGTTTGTCACTGTTCCAGATCCCGGAGCTTCTGCTTTATCATTCTTCGAGTCTGATCATAGCATCCTTACACTCTCATCAAAAGCCTTATCTTTCAGGAAGCCATATTTGATCACTTTTATTTCCAGTCTGTTCCTCAGTACTAGGCAAGTGTTCTACCCCTGAGCTCTACCAACAGCCTCTATTCTAAATGCTTTGAAACATGAGTTCCCAGGCTCATTTGAGGAATTAGCATTCTTTGTCTTTTAAGGAGCACAGAATAATGGAGACAAAGATAGAGTAACAACAAATCACTAAAACTTAGCCCAACACCTTTGTGCCTATGGAAACACAAAGTTCCCAACCAAGCAAATTGGCTGGGAGCCTTTTGAGACTATCTCAATACCACAGAAGCCTTGGCTCCCTAGACGAATGGAGCACTTCTTAGAGGAGGGGAGGAACCGCAGCATTAGGAAGAACTTGTTCTTGCTGGAGAGAAAGCTGGTTATGTCCTTATTGTGGGTGATTGTCGGCTGAGGTAAGGGTCACTGTAGTCCTAGCACTCAGACAGAGATAGCAGGATCTCAGTGTCACTCACTGTAATCCTAGCACTCAGGCAGAGATAGTAGGATCTGACTCACAGCGGCACTCACTATAATCCTAGCACTCAGGCAGAGATAGCAGGATCTCACTCACAGTGGCACTCACTGTAATCCTAGCACTCAGGCAGGGAGAGCAGGATCTCAGGTTCAAAGCCATCCAAGCTATTGTAGTGGGATCATATTTAAAGTAAATACAAGGTGGTGGGCTTTGAGCCTGCTTTATACTGTAAGGTCCCTTCACCTCAGCCCACTGCTTTACTAACAGTTTTTCTTCCCCAAGATGAAATGCGGCAACTGCGGTGAGATTTCCGAGAAGTGGCAATATGTCCGGCTGATGGTAATAGTCCCACGCACACATATATTTCTGGGAAGAAATTGGGAAACTGGCCTTCATCCTTCCATCCCTTGAACTCGGTTTTGTTGTTGCTGTGGGGGGGGTTTGAGAGGGTAGGCACCAGTGTGGTTAGTACTGGGAACCACAGGCATCTCTAGGCTAGGAGGTGAAGTTCAGACTCAAGGGGCCCTTTCCTGTCTCCAGAAGTCTCTTGTGGATTGCTTCCTCCCACCCCCATGTGTCTGTCTGTCTGTGTCTGTGTGTGTGTCTGTGTGTATGCAGGGATTGGATCCAGGGACTTGCACATGCTAAACATGGTTTACCACTGAGCTGCCTCCAACCCCAGCGTTCTTGTCAGCAAGTCCCTGGCTTCTGTGGGTCTCAGTCTCTAACTAGATGATAGGTGGTGGGGTGGGATGTCTTTGGGATTCTTGCATCTCGTTGTTACAGAACTAGAGGTTCTGTTTGTATTTTATCAGGACAGTGTGGCGCTGAAGGGAGGCCGTGGCAGTGCTTCCATGGTCCAGAAGTGCAAGCTGTGTGCACGAGAAAACTCCATTGGTAGGTCAGCCCGTGCCTGTGGGCAGCTCAGAGCCCGAGGTGCTGTATGATGCCCGTGCGCCTTGCTCTCTTTCCAAGGCTGTATCTGGGCATGGGGAGCCAGGGTGTGGAGTCACATCAACCTTTCTTTTTTGTATTACAGAGATTTTGAGCAGCACCATCAAGTCTTATGATGTAAGTTTGCTGCTCTGGTGACAAAACGGTAGGATAAAATCCAAATGGGGCTGGGAAGAGTGGGTTCGAGAGTTGTAGCTGCGTCTGAGTGGCCTGCCACCGGACTTTGTCCCGTGTACTTATTTTGTTTTGTTTGAGACACCATCTCACTGGGTAGCCCAGGCAAGCCCCAAACTTACCACCCTCCTACTTCAGACTCTGAATGCTGAGATTACACTTGGCACTATGCCACCTTGCTTATTTGTTTGGATGCACGTAGCCTGCTTGTGCATTTTGTCAATTCATCTTGTGTTCACACTTGGTGCTACTGCAGTGCCTTCCTAAAAGTATAATGGAATGAAAGTGTGAGCATGGCACTTGTTAGCCACTGAGCCCATGTAAGGCGGGCATGGATTTCCTGGTTTCCAGCTCTCAGGAAGCTCCATTGGTAGGTCAGCCCAGCCTGCCATCGCTGAGTTCTTCAGCTGACTGAAATTTCCATGGGTAGGTCAGGCTCTCATGACATTGTGGGCAGCATATTGAGACCATTCAGATGATGTGGAGACTTCAGAGCTTATTCTTGTCTACATTCTTGGTACTGATAATTTCTCACTTGTTGAGCATCATGTTAGGTACTATGTTGGCTTTTTCTTACAGTTCTCACAATAAAGTAGGGTTTTCCAAAGCTCCGCTGACAGTTTCGGAGTCTTATGCCCAGAGGGCAAGAAAGGCAGCGCTCAGCTTCACGTCCAGGAAGGCTGACCCAAGGGTCCTTGCTTGTCCGCAGAATCTGTGTCTACAGATACTATGTGGGGAGCCGTGCTCCCTGTCTACAGATACCATGTGGGGAGCCGTGCTCCCTGTCTACAGATACCGTGTGGGGAGCCGTGCTCCCTGTCTACAGATACCGTGTGGGGAGCCGTGCTCCCTGTCTACAGATACCGTGTGGGGAGCCGTGCTCCCTGTCTACAGATACCGTGTGGGGAGCCGTGCTCCCTGTCTACAGATACCACCAGGCGGTGGGGGGGTGGGGGGGGTGGCAGTGCCAGAGCAGGGTTCTTTCAGGTGGGTAACTTGGTTCTGGGTCCCACTGTAGACTGGCAGGTGCAATAAGGGCCCACATGGCAGGAGGGACAGAGGGCACCGGGGTCTCCCTGGGGGCGTAGTTGGTCTGCCTTCTCAATAGTCTTTCTTTCTAGGCTGAAGACAGTGAGAAGTTCAAGACAGTTGTAGAGTTTGAGTGCCGGGGCCTTGAACCAATTGACTTCCAGCCCCAGGTACGTATTTTTAAGAGGAACCTGTGTCTTTGGGGAGGGGATTATAAACTTTGTGACAGAACTTTTCTTATAGAGACTGGTGAAGAGGAATTCTCCATCCTTTTTTTCCTCCTTTGGGGCTAAGGCAAATGCTCTCAGTAGAGTGGGAATTCTAAGAACAGTGGCTGTCATTTACTGGGTGCCTACTATATGCTGGGCTCTATGAATGGTTTTTCTCTCTTTTTTTTCTTTTTTTTTGGTCTTTTCGAGACAGGGTCTCCCTGTAGCCCCAGCTGTCCTGGAACTCACTCTGTAGATCAGGCTGGCCTTGAACTCACAAAGATCCGCCTGCCTCTGCCTCCCAAGTGCTAGGATTAAAGGTGTGTGCCACCACGCCCGGCAACGGTTTTTCTCTTTTTAAACATGTTACTCCATTTTGTCCTCAGGACCCCTATGTAGTCATTCTTCCTACTTTTCAGATGAGGGGAGAACTTCAGAGCTGTCACTGTGAGCCCAGGGTCCCACAGTTAGGAAGGAATAGGACTGTGATTTGAGCCCAGGTCTGTCTGACTCCAGGGTCAGCGCTCAGCTCTCTACTTGTGCAGCATCTTCAACTTAGTAACGCTGTGAGGCTGAGGATCTGCTCCCGTCATCCCACTCTATTAACAGATAAACTAGGTCCAGTTGAGTGCTGTTGGCACACACACATAATCTCAGTACTCAGTAAGAGCAGGAAGATCCAGGCCCCATGAGACCCTGCTTCAAAAAGCTATGTTCAGAGAGAAGAGTGCACACACATAGGTTCTTCAGCAACCAGCAGTAATGGAAACTGTACCCCACTCTGTCTCCTAGTAATTGAGAGAAAGCGCTGTATTGCTGAGGCCACGGCTGGTTTTTATTGTGAAGGCTTTGCTAGAAAGGCCGCTCTGCAGCCGTCTGCGCAAGCTTCAGTGCCTCTCCCTGGACTGACCATTGCTCTCCTGTCCCCTGCAGGCTGGGTTTGTGGCTGAGGGTATGGAGTCAGGAACAGTCTTCAGTGACATTAATCTGCAAGAAAAGGTGAGATTGGGGACCCTGAAGGTGCTGTGTGGTGCTTGGTGGGAATACCCAGTGTCCTTTGGTGAAGGTAGCTTATCAGTAGAGACCTCGCTCTGCATGGTACTTGGTGGGAATACCCAGTGTCCTTTGGTGAAGGTAGCTTATCAGTAGAGACCTAGCTCTGCATGGTACTTGGTGGGAATACCCAGTGTCCTTTGGTGAAGGTAGCTTATCAGTAGACACCTAGCTCTGCATGGTACTTGGTGGGAATACCCAGTGTCCTTTGGTCAAGGTAGCTTATCAGTAGAGACCTGGCTCTGCATGATACTTGGTGGGAATACCCAGTGTCCTTTGGTCAAGGTAGCTTATCAGTAGAGACCTAGCTCTGCACTTCTGTGCTTTGTGTTGCTGCCTCTGCTGTTTAAAGGGCCACAGGTGTAGTGCTCAAGTGTTGTCCCATGTTTGTACAGGCAGGAAGACTGCATGTGTCTGACACAGAGCATATACATTACATAAGCTTCACTCAGGTATGACTTACATGCTGTTGACTGAACTCAGTGTCATTGAATTAACACATATTAAATGCTGTCTTTGCCAGGCGTGGTAGTACACGCCTTTAATCCTAGCACTTGGGAGGCAGAGGCAGGCGGATCTCTGTGAGTTCAAGGCCAGCCTGGTCTATATAGCAAGCTCCAGGACAGCCAGAGCTACAGGGAGACCCTATCTCAAAAAAAAAAAAAAAAAGCTATGTTTAGACAGAAACACTTAAATCATGTTTGACAGGTTGATCAATATTGATCAATTGATGAAACTGGTAAGGACCAGACAGAGAACCTAACCCTGTTTTCCACTGGGAGCAGTAGTTCAAGTGTGTGGTGATTTTATAGAACCCAAATCGTGCTCATCTGGAGGCAGGAGAGATGACCACTGAAAGTGACTGCTCTTGCAGAGGACCTGGGTTCAAGTCCCAGCACCCACATGACAGCTAACCTGAAACGCCAGTACCAAGGGAGTCCAACACCTTCTGACCTGCAGGCATTGCACGACACGGCGCACTGCATTCCATCCACATAGCACCTCTGGACAGCAGCAGCAGCAGCATCTCCCAAGCTCTTTTCTTCACTCAGAAGTCTATTGTCTCCCTTGGGTTTTTTTGTTTGTTTGTTTTTTGTTTTTTGTTTGTTTTGTTTTGGGTCTTTTTGAAACAAGGGTTCCCTGCAAGCCCCAGCGGCCTGGAACTCACTCGGTGGACCAGACGGGCCTTGAACTCACGAGAGCTGCCTGCCTCTGCCTCACAAACACTAGGATTAAAGGCGTGCACCAACACTCCTGGCTTGACTCCCCTTTTTTTTTATATCTCTATATAATAAGATAATATATATATATATTTTTTTTTTTTTTTTTTGTAACAAGATTATGTTACTAATCAATCTAGACCCATGGTCCCCTACACTATCCCCCCACCCCACCAGAGCTCATGCATTCTGCCAACATCTTTCAATCTCATTCTCAGTCTTTCTCAAATTCTCCATGTAGAAGTGGACTGTTTTGAAGCAGAAGTTCACACTGTTTCAGTCAGTTCTTGAACAGTCCTTTCTGTTGTTTATGTTGTTGTTTCCAATATGGATTACGCCCAACTGCTTGGACAAAAAAAAAGCTCAAGGGGCCGTGCACAAGAAATACTTACAACTAGGGTAATTGGCACACTAGGAGCATCCACAGATGAGGATACCATTATCATTTGTTTTTCTGGGACTGGGTTATTTCAAAAAGAAGA
>VZQC01003325.1:773706-811211 GCA_009823505.1 Rhizomys pruinosus
TCCAAGCCTGTGAAGAAACTCTTGGGGATTTTAATTGGGATTGTGTTAAATCTATACAAGAGTTTGGGTAGAATGGACATTTTTACTATGTTAATTTTCCCAATCCATGAGCATGGGAGGTTTTTCCATCTTCTGATGTCTTCTTCAATTTCTTTCTGTAAGGGTTTAAAATTTTTGTTGTAGAGATCTTTGGTGTCTTTGGTTAGGTTTGTTCCTAGGTATTTAATTGTTTTTGAGGCTATTGTGAGTGGGAAGTTCTCCTTGAGAAAGGCCACTCATTATTTTAGGTTAATTTTGTATCCTGCCACTTTGCTGAAGCTGTTAATCATTTCTAGTTTTCTGGTGGAGTTTTTAGCATCCCTTAAGTAACCAATCACATCATCAGCAAATAGGGATAGCTTGACTTCCTCTTTTCCAATTAGTACTCCTTTAGTTTCCTTTTCTTGCCTTATTGCCCTGGCAAGACTCCCCTTTTAAATAAAGAACAGAATACAAGCTCCGAAGAATGACAGGACTTGCCCAGTTACAAGGTGAGGGCTGGAGTTCTGGCCTGTCTGTTCATGATTAGCTGAGTCAGAGCCTACATTAGGCTTTGGAACTCCTGGGTCTACACTGTCCACTCTCCTGTTCTTCCTTAAAAGCTAATGCTGCCCTCTTATCTCATAGGACTGGACAGACTATGATGAGAAGGCTCAGGAGTCTGTGGGCATCTATGAGGTCACCCACCAGTTCGTGAAGTGTTGAACCTTCTTCCTGCAACCTTCCCAAAGAACTGATAGAGACAGTGCCCCAAGAAGCAGCGTCCAGGGAGGCTTGTCCCCAGTCCCTCGTCTCCCAGCAGCTGAACCAGGCTCCTCAGACCACATGCTGGCCTTTGTCCTAGTTCGGAGTACCACCAATAAAGCCCCCGTTCATGCCAGAGTGATGTGTGGTGGTAGTCTGGGCCGCCAGCCACTCCCTCCACAGAGAATGGACTCTGGAGGTCTTTGCTTTCTGGTACCCTGCACTGGATCCAATTTGCAAAATATGTAGGAGCACTGCTTTTTTTTTTAAATATATTTTTTTTATTTATTTGATGTATTCTGTATGTATTAGTGTTTTGCCTGCATGTGTTTTTTTTTTATTTTTTTGTATGTGTATGAATGTACTATCTGCATGTAGGTCTGTGCACCCATGTCGTGCAGTGCCGCAGAGGTCAGAAGAGGGTCTCGGATTCCCCTGGAACTGGAGTTCTCCTGGAATTGGAGTTTCAGACAGTTCTCAGCTGCCATGTGGGTGCTGGGAATTGAACCTGGGTCCTCTGCAAGAGCAGTCGGTGCTCTTAACCGCTAGGCTATCTCTCCAGCCCAGGAGCACCACTTTTTTTTTTTTTATTAATTTTTATTTATTTTTGTATGTGTATGAATGCAAGCACCACTTTTAAGGACTCTCCAGGTCTTGGAGAGTAGGCAGGTAAATGCAGGATCAAAGGCATGATGGCCAGTGCACAAGGGGCAGAGAAGCTGTGGGATGGTGTCACAAGCCCAGCAGTACTGAGCTCAAGCACTGCCTTGGTCATGGGCTTGCCAGGAAAGCCAGGCATCTCTGCCAGCTCCTCCTTCACATCCCAGCTCTCCTTCCAGAGGTTTGCAGCCCACTTCGAGCATGTAGCCAGCCACTCACTGGAAGTCCTGGCTGATGGTCAGTCTCTTCTCACTTGTGAGTGGCACTTCCTGTCTGAAGAGGCAGTGTAAAAGTTCTGCTGAGTCAGTTTCTGCTCTTCAAAGCGCCTCTTGATGGTCCTAGCTTGTCTCTGTGGCTTCCCCTGTATGTTGTGCCTCCAGACGGTCCTTTGGAGTGGTGAGGACAGGAGGCAGGGCCTGCTAGCTCTTTGGGCCTGGTTCCACGGGACCAGAGGGCCCCACACAGTAGATAGAAGGCCATGCTTTCTGATGTTCATGCTTTCCTACCTGGAAACCCACTGTTTGGAAAACCTGTTGCCACAGACTGTATCCAGTATTCTGCTAGAGCCTAGATTTATTTAGTAACACCTTGTTTTCCACTTTTTAAAAAATTTTAAATTATGAGTTCTTGTCTGTTCTTTGTGTGGGTACGTGCATATGAGTGCAGGAAGGCCAGAGGCCAGAAGAGAACATTGGATTCCCTAGAGCTAGAGTAGCAGGCAGTTTTGACCCACCCAACATGGGTGCTGGGAACCAAGCTTAGGTCCTGAGCACACTGTTTGTTCAGCCATCTGTCCAGCCTGTTTGCAGCCTTCTGAGAACTGGGGAGGGCACACCCATCCCCAGGCTGCCTGTGACAAGGATGCTCTAGTTTGGTCAAAGCTGGCCATATCTAAGCTCAGTGAGGAAGTGCCTGTTCAGTTTCCTCTCAGGTCCCGCAGCCACTTCCTGTCCTCCAGGTCCCCTGTTCCCTGTTTCCTAGGCCCCACTGCACTGACGGAACAAGGCTTCAGGCCTCCTACAGGCCAGTTTCACCCACAGGGCTCAAGCCACTGTCTCACTAGTAGAGAAAACCCTGGCTGGGAAAGTGGCCTTTCTTGTTCCCAGGTCAGCCAGCGTGTGTCAAATTCATAAAATTACACACTAGGATCTTGAGGTTTTAGGAGGTAAATGAACCCAAGTAATCATTAGCAGATGAAGGAAAAATTAAATAGATTAAGTCAGTAGGTACAGAAAGATAGATACTGGGTAAAGTTCAATGTCCATGTAACAAAAACAGTAACAAACCTAAAAGTTGAAAACAGAGAGCAGGTGCGCGCGTATTTAATAAGCGATGAAGAGTGCAGGCATTCCATCTGCAATCAGTGAAGCAGATTAGGATCTGCCCAGTAAGAAACCTCAGAGGGTTAACAGGTCCTCAACATTATGATCCACACAGAAAGCAAAGGCATTTCAGTGCAAAACAGGGCTCAAAATGCCTTGGGGGGGAGGGACTTGGGGCTAGAATACATAGTATGGGTGAGTACCCAGGTTCAGTACTTACCTAGTATGCTTTAGTCCTCGGGTTTAGTACTTATTTGGCATGCATGAGTCTCCAGGTTCAGTACTTATTTGGCATGCATGAGTCTCCAGGTTCAGTACTTATTTGGCATGCATGAGTCCCTGGGTTCAGTACTTATGTAACATCCATGAGTCCCTGGGTTTAATCCCCAGGACCACAAGAAAAGATAACAGCAAGTAAACACTCCTTAAAGGAACTGGGAGTTAACTTCAGATATTTAAACAATGGAGATTATTATTAAGCTTTACTTAAAGGAGTAAAAGACATTATTATTGGATATACACCCATTTTCAATGTTTGTATTTATAAATTTAATTGGATTCTTAACTTTTGTTTAGTAGAACTCAGTTGGTTCTGACATCTCTGAGACAGGTGGAGACGTGTACCAGACGCCATGCACAGAGCAGCTGCAGCCAAGCCAGTGTGATATTGGGCCTAGGATATCCAAACTTATCTACTGACATGAAAAAATTGCCTAATGACAGATGGTGTTGAAAATCAATTATGTTTATTATTAACTCAATACGTGTGGGGGGAATCAAACTGTAATGAAGTATGGTTGGAAACCTTTACTCTGCACTTGAAGATCTATGCCTCCCAAGGACTCATAGGCATAGGTGTTCAGGCTCCGCAGTATGCAGGACCTACATCCCCAGGCTTACGGTCTGCCTCCCTGCATACTCTGGGCACGGGTTTCCCTTCTTGGGACCTGGATTTCTTGGTCTGAGAGTGAGGACACTTTCAGCTCTGTGTTACTCAGTGAGATCAATCCCAAATGGTATGCTTGACAGCCTAGACACATATACAATCTGTGAATACAAGGTAGCTTCCCGGGAATGGGGAGATGATACCGTCAGTAAAGTGCTTGCTGGACCCAGTCTCAAATATTCGCAGAAAGCTGGGTGTGGCAGCACGTGTCTGTAACATTGGTGTGAGAAAGGCGGACGGGGCTGGCTGCCCAGCCAGTGTAGCTGAAAAGCCGAGCTACAGGCTCAGTGAGACTCTGTCTCAATAAGCTGGAGAGCAAATGTGGCAGATACCCAGCAACAACCTCTTGCCTTTATGTGCACATGCCTAGTACACATGCACAACACATACAAATGAAAAAGTAGGGGCTGGAGAGACGGCCTAGTGGTTAAGAGTGCCGACTGCTCTTGCAGAGGACCCGGGTTCGATCCCCAGCACCCACATGGCGGCTTCGAACTGTCTTTAGCTCCAGTTCCAGGGGAATCCAATGCCCTCTTCTGACCTCCGTGCATTGCATGACATGGGTGCACAAACCTACATGCAGACAGTACATTCATACACATACAAAATAAATAAAATTTAAAAAAAAATGAAAAAGTAGTTCCACACTCCAGAACAGTGGGAAGTTAGACGATGAGATCACACAAGTCCGAAATTATCTACTGGGTTTTAAACAATTATGGGGTGGGGGATTGGAGGTCAGAAGACAACTAGCAGGAGTCTGTCCCTTCCTTCCTTCTACAAATGTGGGTTCCCAAAATCCAACCCAAACTCCAACTTGGAGACAAGTGCCTTTACGCACAGAACTATCGAGCTAGCCCAATTTTTAATCATTTTAAATTGTATTTCATGGCAGAGCAACCATGCAAAGGTGGAGGTCAGAAGATATCCTGCAGTAGTCAGGTCTCTCCTACCACATGGGCTCTTGGCAATAGAACTCAGGTTGTCAGGCTTGGCAGCAAGCAACTCCACCGAACCATCTCACTGGCTCCCTACAGGCCTTTGATTGGAAAGTATAAGATGTCAATGTGATAAAGTGCCATCTTCATCCCGAAGGCATTTTTTTCTTAACCAGATCTCTATGTAAAAATGTGGGTTTCTGTAGGAAGCTTCTCTTACAATGAGCAGATAAGCACACCCCTGCTAAAGGAAGAGGAGCACAGCGGACCCCACAACAAAGAGGTCAATTGGTCACTTTTGTAACCCAACATGAGAGGTACTTTCAACCCAGGTCCTTAGCCTGGGTGGCAGAATGCCTCCCATCTGGCCGTGCTTTCCCACCTGCCCAAAGACTGCTGGTCTCTGAACAGGAATTTCAGGCTGATGGCTGATGGCCTATCTTCAGTCTACACCCACTCACATTTCACTCCACAGGTTGGTGACCTGATTGGTCTCCGTCCAACCCCACACTAGTTTACCAGGTTGGTGGTCTGATAGACCCCCATCCAACCCACTCAAAATCCAGGCTTTCTTTAGCCTGTATATGTGCAAAGTAACAGACCGGGAATTCTGCATAATGATGGTAATGGAGAATTCAATTTATTGCCTGCTGCAAGTCACTTTTTCTTTTTTTGGTCTTTTTGAGACAGGGTCTCCCTGTAGCCCCAGCTGTCCTGGAACTCACTCTGTAGACCAGGCTGGCCTTGAACTCACAAAGATCCACCTGTCTCTGCCTCCCAAGTGCTAGGATTAAAGGTGTGCACCACCACGCCCGGCGGGTGCAAGTCACCTTTATAAGCAAAATGACATCACCTCCCAGAGCCAATCACAGACCTCCAGTTTCACACCACTGAACCCTGCTTCTCTGCCTAGCATCATGTGTCTGGGCTCTGTTGCTCTGTCTTTGGTGGGGTCAGAGGAATCCCATGACTCCCACATTGTGCCCTGAGGGAAGTTAGCTGAGAACTAGCCCCTAGTTCAAACTGGATCTCCACACAGGTTTCTAGGCCAGGCATGGTGGAGCACACCTTTAATCCCAGCACTCAGAGGCAGAGGCACGCAGATCTCTGAGCATGGATGACGACTCCCCCATGGCCTCATACATGGGGCCCCCTCGCCTAGTCCTTCCCAGCTCCCAGGCCATGTGCAATTAGGGCAGAATTACTTGTAATTAGTTGGTAGAAATGTCTGGATACTCGGTGAGGATTCCATAACCCTACCCTCTCCCCCCATGAACAAACCTAGCAGGGGTGATCTTTGGCAAGCAGGCACAGCTGACTGACGATGGCTGCCATCTGGCATGGGGGACAGTCCTATACAAGTCGGCTCATTGTTCTCAAATCTCTGAACTCAAAAAAAGGGTCAGATGGAGAGTGTTCAGGGACAAAGGGGCAGGTGGGGTCCATGCCATTAATTTCAGTGTCTTCTCCCAGGTCTTCCCACCAGGAAGTCCACAGAAACCACATTTTTCCTGTCTTTGCTACATGTCAGCTGAATGTGACACTCCCAGACTGAGGCCTGAGATTTTCTATCTAAAAGCATTCCCAGGAAAATGGGCTGCACCCAGACCAACAGGGTCACCTGATTCTATGTGCTGTGGGCTGCTGCAGGAATGGACATGGTGCAGGCAGTGCCCTAAACAGTGCCAGGGCTCAGGACACTGGGACAACCAGAGCAGTGATGATCGGGCCGGTCCACCTGCGCTGTTCTCTAGTGACCCAGTACTCGCTCAGAGCCTTCACACGGCAGTTGCCAGTGTCCTGCAGCCTCCAGAGGATGCCTGCCTGACTCAGACCTCCTTGGCACCCAGTGCAAGCTAAGGCCTGCCACCCTGCCTCCTCTGACATACTAGCAGAATTTGGCTGTTTCCTTTTCAAGGACATAGTAAAACCTTTGGCCAGCAGAACTCTTGCTGTTCCCTAAAATGGAAAACAACACATGAAGAAGTCAAAGAACCTTCACATACAGAAAGATCACAGAAGCCAAGCTCAAAGTGGCTACCCACATAGAAACTAATCAGTCTCTGAATTTGTCATGGTAAGGCCCTGCTGCCAGGACCGAAACCCAAGAGCAGAGAGGCCAAAACCAACAGAGGTTTTTCTGTCTTAGGTTCTCTGGTATAGGACCAATAAGAGATTTATGTAGAGCAGGAGTCCCAACTTAATGGTCATTGGACTTAAATTTTTTTTTACTTTATCATGGTGTCAAAATGACACACATTTGGGGCTGGAGAGATAGCCTGGCAGTTAAGAGCGCCAAATGCTCTTGCAGAGGACCTGGGTTCGATCCCCAGCACCCACGTGGCAGCTGAGAACTGTTTGTAACTCCAATTCCAGGAGAACTCCAGCTCCAGGGGAATCCGAGACCCTCTTCTGACCTCTGAGGCATTGCACGACAGGTGCACAAACCTACATGCAGACAGTACATTCATACACATAAAAAATAAATGCCAGACCTGTGAGATATTTGCCAAGCAAAGCTGCATACAGGGAGTAGTACCAGCCTAAGAGATGTATGTTGCAAGCAAAGCTGGAAGAGCTGAGCCATCTAAGCCCTTTGGAAGTCAAGTCCCAGAAATTGCACATGGAGCTACTGGACTTAGTGTTTACCCTGCTGGTTTTCAGTCTTGTTTTGGTCCAGTATTTCCTCACTATGCCTCTATTCCCCCCTTTTGGAATAGGAATGTGTATTCAGTTCCACTGTATGTTGGGAGTATGTAATTTGCCTTTTGATTTTACAGGATCTTACGGTTAAGAGATTGGCCTGTGTCTCAGTAGAGATTTTGGACTGTAGACTTTTGAATAGAATTGAGACTGGTAAAGACTATGGGGACTTTTTTTTTAATTTTTTATTATTTATTTCTGTATGTTTATGAACATACTATCTGCATGCAAGTTTGTGCACCCGTGTCATGCAATGCCGCGGATGTCAGAAGAGGGTATCGGATTCTCCTGGAACTGGAGTTCTCCTGGAATTGGAGTTTCAGACAGTTCTCAGCCACCATGTGGGTGCTGGGGATCGAACCCCGGTCCTCTGTAAGAGTGGTCAGCGCTCTTAACCGCTAAGCCATCTCTCCAGCCCCAACTACGGGGACTTTTAAGATTGGACTAAATGCATTTTGCATTTTATATGGCCAAGTGGTGGTTTGAATGACAGTGTCCCCCATAGGCTTTAAGTATTCAGACATTTTGTCTCCAGTTGGTGGCACTATTCTTGGAGGTCTTAGAAGGTGTGGCCGTGCTGGAGGAAGTACGTTATTGGGGGCAGGCTTAGTGAGTTTAACAAGCCTTTTGGTCTCCAGTCGCTCTCTCTGCTTCCGGTGCTCATTGCGAGATGTGACCCTCGGCTTCCTGCTCCAGCCCCGGCCGCCATGCCTCCCACCACAATGGACTCTAATTCCCTGGAACTGTCAATTGTAAGCTCAAATAAACTCTTCCTTTTATAAGTTCCCTTGCTCATGTTGGTTTTATCACAGCAACAGAAAAGTGACTAATACAACCAGACTTTGATTTTTCAATTTTAATAGAAGTCTTCCTGGACTAGTGATATTTATTAGGGACCTCTTATGCAGGCCTGGCAGTAAGCCACAGTGCCATAGTACAAGTCAGCACTGAGTCAGGAGGGGAAATGGCTGATGCCCTGCAGTGTGGCGGATGCTAAGCTGTGGGTTCACAGGTGTATTGGTTATTTCCGTTGCTGCAACAAAATACCCCACCCAAACAACTTAAGGAGGTTAGGGTTTATTTTGCCTTCCAGTTCAAAGGAAGTCCAAGATGGAGGGGAAGCACAGCAGGGGGAGCCTGAGGTAGCTGGTCACATGGCACCACTGTTGGGACGCAAAGAGAGATGACTGTTGGTGTGCAACTGGCTTTCTCCTTTTTATTTGGTCCAGGTCCCCAAGCCAAGGGATAGCGCCCCTCACAGTTAAGGTGGGTCTTCCCTCACATCTCAGTAAACAATCGGAAACTCCCTCCCAGATATGCCCAGAGGTTTGTCTCCTAAGTGCTTCTAGATCTTGTCAAGGTAACAGTATTAACCAACACACTGGATTTGAAGTGCCAAAGGCAGGGCTGGAGAGATAGCCTAGTGGTTAAGAGCACCTACTGCTCTTACAGAGGACTCGGGTTCGATTCCCAGCACCCACATGGCAGCTAAGAACTGTCTGTAACTCCAATTCCAGGAGAACTCCAGTTCCAGGGGAATCCGAGACCCTCTTCTGACCTCCGTGGCATTGCACAACATGGGTGCACAAACCTACATGCACACAGTGCACTCGTACACATACAAATAAATAAATAAATAAATAAATATTAATTAAAAAAAATAGAAGTGCCAAAGGCACTTTCAACTCATTTTCTATTTGTAATGGGTTTACTGAGACACAATCCCACTGTAAATCAGGAAGCATCCTTTTTTAAAAAAATATTTATTCTTGTATGTGTATGAATGTACTGTCTGCATGTAGGTTTGTGCACCCGTGTTGTGCAATGCCACGGAGGTCAGAAAAGGGCGTCAGATTCCCCTGGAACTGGAGTTAAAGACGGTTCTCAGCCGCCATGTGGGTGCTGGGGATCGAACCCGGGTCCTCTGCAAGAGCAGTCGGCGCTCTTAGCCGCTAGGCCATCTCTCGAGCCCCCAGGAAGCATCTTTTTAAAAAGTATTCCTCATTCTCAGCCTGGCTTGGTGGTACACACTTTTAATCCCAGCACCTGGGAGGCAGAGACAGTCAATCTCTGTGAGTTCAAGGCCAGCCTGGTCTACACAGTGAGTTCTAGGCTAGCAGGGGCTACGGGGAGACCCTGTCTCAGAAAAAGCCCCCCTCCAAATCCCCTTATTTTCATGTATTCATTTACTCTGTGTGTGTATGTGTGTGTGTGTGTGTGTGTGTGTATGTGTGTGTGTGTAGGGGGGAGAGGACCATAGCATGTGTAGGTCAGAACAACTTTCAGAATTTGATTCCCTCTACCTTACAGGGTCCATTGATTGAACCTGGGCTTTTTGGCAAGTGCCTTTAACCCCATGAGCCATTGATTGGCCCCTGGTTACTCACTTTTGAGTTTTATGGCAGAAATCCAGCTCAATGCAGGAGAATGCAACTGTTTACACAGCAGCTCACATAACTACCATCACATACAGATACATATATGCATTAGGAAACAATACATATTTCAATTTATGTCCTTTAATGAAATTTAATTTTTTTTCTTTACCTAAGTCTTTGAAGTTTTTGGCTAGGTCTGGAAAGATTTGGTTGGCTGGAACCTGCCCTGGGACTTGTAGGGTCATTTTAAGGTTTTTGTTTTGTGGTGATTTTTTTTTTGGGGGGGGACTGCCCCCTTCCTCTGGATGGGTATAAATATTGCAAAGTTTAGTAGAAAATAAGATGCTCGTACTGGAGTGGTTAAATGTTTCTGGAGTGGAATGGTATAAATACTAAGACATTTTAGTAATGGTCTAAATGGGATTATAACCATACACAGTTGTAGTTGGGTTTTGGTCCATTCCTGGCTTGTACTGGACTTGTTTGTAGATTCGGATTAAAGGGGCATAGACAAGTAATGGGCTACCTTTGATACTGGAAGATTTTTTTGGTCTCTATTGTTCAAGTTTTACTTTTGATATCTGTTCTGCCCATTTTGAGATAACATGACTTGAGAAAAGCTAGGTTTACTTCCCTGAACTAGCAGCATGCAACCCAGGAGACAGTTTGGATGGACTTGGTACATTTTTTTCCCCTTAATTCTGGTTAATAGGTATGTTCCCTGTTATTAGAAAACTACAAACCAGCATAGGGGGTTTGGGAAAGTAAAGAGATGACTTCTGTTTGTAATAAATCATTGATATTTATGATATGCCTAAAATTGTTTAAACTTCTCTTAGCTTTGCCTGCTTTTCCAATGGTGTTGAATCTCTTCCAGTCAATGTTTATACAAGGCTTCTTAGGCTTTTTTTTATTTTTATTTTTTTTATTTTTGCATGTGTATGAATGTATTGTCTGCATGCAGGTCTGTGCACCCGTGTCGTGCAATGCCGCGGAGGTCAGAAGAGGGTCTCGGATTCCCCTGGAACTGGAGTTCTCCTGGAATTGGAGTTACAGATGGTTCTTAGCCGCCATGTGGGTGCTGGGGATCGAACCCGGGTCCTCTGCAAGAGCGTCGGTGCTCTTAACCGCTAGGCTATCTCTCCAGCCCCTTAAGCTTTTGTTCAAGCTTTATCTAAACAGTTAGGTCTGGGCTTCCCAGAATTGCAAGGGACATACAGATGTCCACTTCCTCCGGAGGCTGTCAATCTCTTGACCTCTTCCCCTGTACCTGAGGTCCCCATGGCTATAAATGGGTGGACCCCAGTCGCCATCTTGCCCCTGCTCCAGCTCCTGTTCCACCACGTGCCTGTAGGTGGCCCGCTCTGGCAGTTCCAAATGGAAGTAAACCATGTTCCCGGAGTGACTTAAGTCTCGTGTGCCTTTTTTATCTGGGGGTTTGAGGCTTTATAACCTAATATAATGGTGCCGTGACTCTGTCCGGGGTCGAGATATTTTTCTCCCCCTGAAAAGAAGCACCTAACTTTCTTTTGGACACCCCTGGGAACTTGCCAGAAGTGTCTTTCTCTGGAGAACCATTTTCCACATTTCATGATAAGGAACCACTCTCTGCTCTCCCGCACTCTCTCTCTCCCTCCCTCTCTCTCCCCCCACTTCGGCCTCTCAGGCTTTCTCTATCCTCTCTCCACTTTTCTTCTCAGCCTTAGCCCACCACCATTTTGAACCCACTGAAATTTGCAGACTCTCTCCCTAGGTTCCTGAGTCTACCATTCTCCGACCCCTTTCTGCAGTCTCAGGACAGTGAAACTACAGCTAGGGTCCTTATAAACTGACCTCCCCTGTGCCCCCAGGACGCTGGGCTCACAGGCATGTAGGTCCCACCTGTACTTCTGTGTAGGAAGATCCAGTTCGAATTGGGGGCTAGTTCTCAGCTAGTACCTCTCAGGGCACCATGTGGATGGGAGTCGGGGGACTTCTCTGACTCTGCCCCAAGAAGTCATGTTGCTGGGTGGGGGAGCAGTGTGCAGTGGTGCAGAATTGGGGGTCTGTGATTGGCTCTGGGAGCTGACATCATTTTGCTTATAAAAGCAGGCCGTAGCAGGCAATAAATTGAATTCTCCATTACCATCATTATAGAATTCTCAGCCATCATTTTTTGCGTGCATACAGGCCGAAGCAGGCCTGCATTTTGTTCAGGTGACCGGTGGGTTGGACAGCGGTCCTTAGACCACCAATCTGGATAGTTGGTGTGGTGAAGTGAGTTATGAGTAGGCACAGGCTGAAGATAGGCCATCAGCCATCAGCCTGAAATTCCGTCCAGGGGCCAGCAGTCTCTGGGCAGGTGGGAAAAATCATGGCCAAGGGTGGGAAACGTTCCACTGTCCCAGGCCGAGGACCTGAGCTGGAAGTAGCTCTCAGGTCAGGTTACGAAAGTGACCAACTGACCTCTGCGTCGAGAGGTCATTTTCCTACAGTGGCCACAGGCAGGGACTGTGTTCCCCCTTCACTTAGCAGGGTAACGCTGTACCTGCTCATGGCAAAGGAAGCTTCCTACATTTGAGGGGGTTAGAAACTAGGTTAAAAAAAAGGGGGGTGGACCATCTCCAAGCAACAATTAATTTTATTTGTTTAAACAATAAATATCCTGAGTTAGTTTTCCAACCCCATCTCCTTAACAAAGGCTTTAAAAGTGCCACCCCATCTTCAGCTGTGATCTAGTCCCACTCGGGAAGAGTGTATTTAGCTCTAAAGCTGCGACCTTCCAGCTCAAGTCTGGCATAGGCTGTTCAGGCACCTCATGACTAGTTTCTAGGCACAGAATGGCACAGAATGGGCCCCTTTCTTCATGGTGAGGAAGCAATGGAGGCTTTTAGCCCACCTGAAAGCTAAGTTTTGATGGCTTTGCCTTCTAAGGCATCAAATATGTCTTCTAAGCCCTTATGGACACACTGGAGAAACTCCCCGGCATTTCGGCCTGAGTAGGAGGAGACATTGCAGCCAATCCAATTGTCGTGAACTACGTACGCGATGCCAAAGCCATCCGGGACCACTGGGGCAAAGCCACCCAGGCTCACTGCTGGGCTGTTCAGAGTGCTGGTGGACAGGATGTTGTGGTTTATCTGCCTGTACGCAGGCTCCAGGTAGAGCTCGGGCAGGGTGACCCCTCTGGCTGCTGCCAGGTAGCGTAGAGCAAACAGATGGCGGTCAAAGCCCTGGCCTGTAGGAGACAAAATGAAAGACCTGAGTCTCCCAAGTGAAGAGGGTCAGCTTTCCCCACCACACAGGAGTCCCTTCAGAGCGAGGAGGAAAGGAAGGGTGTGGGTGCTGACCATGCGGCCTCCAGACACCACTGGGCAGCCCAGGTCAATACCCTGAGTTATTGAAAACCAGATTCTCAACCTGGGCATGGTAGTGGACACCTTTAATCCTAGCACTCCAAAGGCAGAAGCAGGCCAGCCTGGTCTACAGAGTGAGTTCCAGGCCAGCTGAGGCTATAGGGAGATCCTGTCTCAAAACAAAATAAAACAAACAAAACAAATCAAATCAAAACAAAACAAAACAGATTCTCAGCTCTCAACAGCTGTGTTAAAAATGAGCCTAACATGAAAGCATGACATTGACAACTCCCTGAGTCTGGTACAAGCCTGTAATCTCAGACCTTGGAAGGCTGAGGCAGGAGGATTATAAGTTCAAAGGCCGCCTGGACTACAAAACCATGTGTCAAAAGTCAGGCAAAAAACTGGATCTGTTCAGTTGTCAAGACTGTGAAAAAGATACACAGAGACCTATGAACTCCACAGCCAGCTGGAGCTGCTCCGCAGGTAGGAGCGCTGGCTGCTCTTGCAGAAGACTCAGGCTCAGCTTCCAGCACCCACAGGCTAAGACCTTCCATAACTCCAGTTCCAGGGGATTCAATGCCCTCTTCTGGCCTCCATGGGTACTGCATGCAGTTACACTGACATACATGCAAGCGAAACACCCATATGCAAATAGTAAAAATACAAGGGCTGGAGAGATGACTCAGCAGTTAAGAGCACTGGCTGCTCTTGCAGAGGACCCTGCCTGGTTCCATTCCCAGCACCCACATGGCAGCTAACAACCATCCGTAACTCCAGTTCTAGAGGATCCAATGCCCTCTTCTGACCTCTATGGGCATAGCATGACAGGGGTGCACTTACATCCAGGCAATATACTCATCCACATAAAATAATAAAAAATAATGAATAAAATATTAAAAAAATAAATAAATGAATAAATTTCCATAAAGGGTCAGTGAGACACTGGGTTACTCCCCAAGAATACTAAGGGCAAACTCAAAGTCCACTTGCAATAGGTAAGAGTGCCCAGGGCCCCCTCTCAGCCTTGCTGTGTAACACTGCCCACGAGCTGCGCTTCTGCCTTCAAACTGGAGCCGGGAAAGGCTTGATGTCTGGGGTCTCTTTAGATACAGGGCTTTATTGGACACTATATGAAAGGATTCAACTACAGGACTATGGCATCCTCTTTGTCCTTAAAACTTATCACAAAGCCAAGGCTAGAGAGATGGCTTGGCAGTTAAGAACACTGACTGGCCTGGCGTGGTGGCGCACACCTTTAATCCTAGCACTCAGGAGGCAGAGGCAGGCGGATCTCTGTGAGTTCAAGGCCAGCCTGGTCTACAGAGCGAGTTCCAGGACATCTGGGGCTACAGGGAGACCCTATCTTGAAAATAAACAAACAGGGGCAGGAGAGATGGCTGAGCTACTAAGAGCACTGGCTGCTCTTGCAGAGGACCCAGGTTTGGTTCCCAGCACTCACATGGCAGCTAATAGCCCGTTATTCCAGTTCCAAGGAAATTCAGCGTCTTCTTCTGACCTCCATGGACATTGCACAAAACGTACACTTACATGCATGCAAGTGATAAACTCCCACACATGAAAATAATAAAGTACAATAAGCTAACTACTTAAAAGCGTGACGAGCCTCTGAGGTGGCCCATGTACAGAGCACTGACACCAGAGCTCAAGTGAGATCAGAGGGGCAGGCTTAGAAATCTTAAATTGCCAAAAATTCATCTGACAGGCAATGAAGGATGGAAAGAAAAGAATCATGCGTCAGAGCTGAAAGTGACCTTAAATGAGGGGAAAGCTCCCTGGGCCTGAGCTGTTTTGATCCCCAGGGGTTGCTCTGGCTGTTCAGACACGGCTAGGGTAGGAAAAACAAATCATTTGGGGAGTTGATGGGAGGACTGAACTGGTTATAGGCAGGGATAAGAAATGGGGGGAGCACTACTGAGGCTCCCAGAGGACAACAGGACCGAGGGTGCTCCCCAGCTGTGCCTCACCCATCGCTGCTTCTTTGGTCAGCTGGCTGTGGTACTTGGAGCACTCGGCCACCATGTGCTGGAGCTCGCCCACACTGTGCTTGGAGGGCTCCCTGACGAACACCTCTGAGCACCTCTTTGTGAAGATGGAGGCTGGGCGGATGGTCTCTGTGCGGCCATGCTTGAAGGCGGCAGTGCTGCAGGACTCGTAGGTGGCCACTGTCTGCCCGTACTGCCGCAGGAAGGCCATCTGGAAGGCCAGCTGGGCCACCGCATCGGGGCTGAGCTTCTGCTGCTTCAGGAATTCCTTGCCACCTCTCTGAAACTGAAGGTGGTCAATAGAGAGGGTTTCCACGGTGGCATCAAACTTTTCCTTAGCAGTGGCAATGCCAGCCTTTAACGCATCACTTAGCTTGAAGCTGAGTTTCTGCACGGCAACAGAGGAGTTAGTGGTGGCTGGCCGGCTCTGGGGTGTGATGGCAGGGGTCTGCGTGCTATCTTTGAACACTTCATTGAAAAACCTAAGCACTGCTACGCCATCCCCCCAGGCATGTTCAAAGTGGACGGCAGCTGTACCATCCTTGGCTACAATTAGGTTGAAGGACTTGTCAAACCAGCGGTTCATGCCATCGCCATGCAGCATAGTGTGGGACAAGTGGACCAAGTCCTTCATGGGGAGGTCATCCAGGCAGAGGCAGAAGACGGCAGAATCCACTTTCCTCAGGCTCTCCTCACTGCCGCCATGCACCAGCTTCTGCCTGAGCTCCGCCCAGACGTCTCGGTTCTCACTGGTAAGGTATGCCAGGGGAAACTCAGGCAGGGGGCTGCTATCCTCGAGAATGTACTTCAGATGTGCCTGGATCTCTGAGGGGCTCACAATGTTCCCATCTTTATCCAGGACGTCAAAAACATAGAAATGTCCTTTTCTTAGGACCAGGAGGTGTCTGGCTTTGGCATCAGTGAAGAGTTCATCCCGATTGGGTTTGGGTAAACGAGTTGAATTGAAAAGCCGATAATACTGGGACATGTCCAGGGGATAGGCGTTGACCAGGTAGGCTCCATACCAGGACAGGGAGGGAGGCACCAAGCGGATGAGCCTCTTGAAGGTGTTCGTGTCACTTTTGGCTGGGTTCAAGTGGAACACTTCTGGCTCTAGAAGGCCAGCTCGAAGAGTCTTCAGGAACCGGACAGCAGAAACAGTCATGTTGGTCGCCCGGATGAGCTGGTCATTATACTCAGATTTCGGGTCAGGATTGAATGCCATAAATGGATTAAAGTTTAAAACAACAGAGTCTCGAGCAGTTAAATACATATCAAACCAGGGGCCTAGAAAAGAAAAAAAAGTTAATACAACTCCTAAAAGTAAAATTTAAGAAAAACACTTCAGCTCAGGAGGAAGAAACAATATCAACTTCAAGAAGGTTGAATTTCCTGAATATTTTTTAGCTATGTAATAGTTCATGACATTAAGTGGGATCAAACAGCATGTGGTCTTCCGTATCTGGATTCTGTTACTTTTTTTTTTTTGTATGTGTATGAGTGTACTGTCTGCATGCAGGCCAGTGCACTCGTGTGGTGCAATGCCACGGAGGTCAGAACAGGGCACTGGATTCCCCTGGAACCGGAGCCAAAGACGGCTCCCAGCCACCACGTGGCTGCTGGGGATCGAACCTGGGTCAGCTGCAAGGGCGGTCGGCACTCTTAACTGCTAGGCCATCTCTCCAGCCCCGAATTCTGTTACTTTCATCTGGGTTGCAGTATATGTTGGTTTTTTTTTTTTTTAAACAGCTGAATAGTGTTCCATGTATGGATATGGTATATTTTGTTTATCCATTCATCAGTTAATGGACATCTGGGTTGTTTTCACTTCTTAGCCATCATGCATAGCTCTTATCCTATGAACTTTCACATACAAATTTTTATGTGGATATACGCTCTCATTTATTTGAGGATCTACATAGCTAGAAGTATAATTTCTAAGGTCATGTGGTCTCTATTAACTATCTAAGGAACATTCAAGGTGTCTTCCAAAGTGATTTCCATGAGCCCTACATGAGGGTTCTAATTTCCACACCTTCACCAACACTTATATATATATTTTTTTTTCAAACCCCATGTTGCCTAAACTGGTCTAAAATTTGTAATCTTTTCTCAGTCTTCTAAGCAGCTGGGGTTACAAAGTATATCTGCATGACAGGCATGGTGTGCATGCCTTTAATCCCAGCACTCAGGAGGCAGAGTCAGGCAGATCTCTGTGAGATGGAAATCAGACTGGTCTGCATAGCTGGGGCTACAGAGAAATCCTGTCTCAAAAAACAAACAAACAGGGCTGGAGAGATGGCCTAGCAGTTAAGAGCACCGACTACTCTTGCAGAGGACCCAGATTCGATCCCTAGCACCCACATGGCAGCTGAAAACCATCTCTAACTTCAGTTCCAGGGGAATCCAAGGCCCTCTTCTGACCTCCACGGCATTGCATGGCACGGGTGCACAAACCTACATGCAGACAGTACATTCATACACATATGAAAAAAACAAAACAAAAAAAACCCACAAACAGAAAAACAAACAAAATCCAGACAATCAGAACAAACAGAAAGCTCAGTCTGGTTTCCACAGCAGACCCTTCAGAGGAGCTCTGAAAACAGCTGAAGTAGATCCTCACCTCCACTCCACAATTCCCTCCCACGTGGGTCAAGGGAAGCTGGGAGACATCACAACTGAGCTCACAAACAGCCTCTCACCTGCTTCTGGGGGTGGGTTTACTAGAAATGCCTGATTGAATCCAAAGACACAATCTCTAGAGTCACCCCAAGACCACAAAGCAGTGAAGCCTACAGCTGACTGTCCACCCTCCTCACAAAGACAACAGGGAAGACTGGGCAACATCTAGGGAAAGAGGTGAACAGCACGGGAAGGGAAAGTGAACAGCACAGGAAAGGAACGTGAACAGCACCACGGGAAAGGAACGTGAAGAGCACGGGAAAGGAACGTGAAGAGCACGGGAAAGGGTAACAGTAGGAAGAAAGCTACGCAGGAAAGGAACGTGAAAGCACACGGGAAAGGAACGTGAACTAGCACAGGAAAGGAACGTGAACAGCACAGGAAAGGAACGGAACTGCACCAGGAAAGGAACGTGAACAGCACCGGAAAGGAATGTGAACAGCACATGGGAAAGGAACAGTGAACAGCACATGGAAAGGAACGTGAACAGCACCATGGGAAAGGAATGAAACAGCACAGGAAAGGAACGTGAACAGCACCAGGGAAAAGGAACGGAACAGCACGGAAAGGAACGGGAACAGCACAGGAAAGGAACGTGAACAGCACCGAAATGAATGTGAACAGCACAGGAAAGGAATCGTGAACAGCACCATGGAAAGGAACGTGAACAGCACGGGAGAGGAACGTGAACAGCACAGGAAAGGAACGGGAACAGCACGGGAAAGGAACGTGAACAGCACAAGGAAAGGAACGTGAACAGCACAGGGAAAGGAACGGAACAGCACGGGAAAGGAACGTGAACAGCACGCATGGAAAGGAACGAGGAACAGCACGGGAAAGGAACGTGAAACACGAGCAGACGCCGGGAAAGGAACGTGAACAGCACGATGGAAAGGAACGTGGAACTAGCACGGGAAAGGAACGTGAACAGCACCATGGAAAGGAACGTGACACAGCACAGGAAAGGAACGTGAACAGCACAGGAAAGGAACGGGAACAGCACAGGAAAGGAAGAACAGCACATGGAAAGGAACGTGAACAGCACCATGGAAAGGAACGGAACAGCACAGAAAGGAACGTGAACAGCACAGAAAAGGAACGTGAACAGCACGGGAAAGGAACGGAAAGCACGGGAAAGGAACGTGAACGAGCACAGGGAAAGGAACGGGAAAGCACAGGAAAGGAACGAGAACAGCACGGAGAAAAGGAACGTGAACAGCACCCTGGGAAAGAAACGTGAACAGCACAGGAAAGGAACGTGAACAGCACAGAAAAGATGAAACAAGTACGTGAACAGCAACGAGCGCAAAGGAACGTGAACAGCACGGGAAAGGAACGTGAACTAGCACAGGAAAGGAACACACAGCACAGTCGGAACGAAAGCACAGGAAAGGAACAAAGAGTGGAACTACAGCACAGGAAAGGAATTGCAACAGCACAGGACGGAACGTGAACAGCACCAGGAAAGGAACGTGAACAGCACGAGGAAAGGAACGGGAACATGCACAGGAAAGGAACGTGAACAGCATGGGAAAGGAACGTGAACAGCACGGAAAATGAATGTGAACAGCACAGGAAAGGAATGTGAACAGCACCATGGAAAGGAACGTGAACAGCACAGAAAATGTGAACAGCACAGGAAAGGAAGGAACAGCACATGGAAAGGAACGTGAACAGCACGGGAAAGGACGTGAACAGCACAAGGAAAGCGAACGGAAAAACGAAAGCGACCGCACAGAAAGTAACTCTGGACAAGTGACACTCACGCACCTAGATAACGAAGCTCGACACAAGCGAACAAGGAAAGGGTGCGAAGGCACCGGAAGCAGACACGAGTGAAAGGAACGGGAAAACGGGAAGGACGTAAAGCAGGCGAGAAGAGTGCGAGGAACGCTGAAGCTGACCATGAAATGCCGAAAACAGGTAATGGATACGCAACACGGAAAAGAACGTGAACAGCAACGGAAAGGAACGTGAACCAGCAGCCATGGAAAGGACGGGAACAGCACAGGAAAGGAATGTGAACAGCACATGGAAAGGAATGTGAACAGCACAGGAAAGGAACGTGAACAGCACCATGGAAAGGAACGTGAACAGCACAGGAAAGGAACGAGAACAGCACCATGGAAAGGAACGTGAACAGCACCATGGAAAGGAACGGGAACAGCACAGGAAAGGAACGTGAACAGCACAGGAAAGGAACGTGAACAGCACGGGAAAGGAACGTGCACAGCACGGGAAAGGAACGTGCACAGCACGGGAAAGGAACGTGAACAGCTCAGGAAAGGAACGTGAACAGCACAGGAAAGGAACGTGAACAGCACAGGAAAGGAACGTGCACAGCACGGGAAAGGAACGTGAACAGCACGGGAAAGGAACGTGAACAGCACGGGAAAGGAACGTGAACAGCACGGGAAAGGAACGTGAACAGCACAGAAAAGGAACGTGAACAGCACGGGAAAGGAACGTGAACAGCACCAGGGAAAGGAACGTGAACAGCACGGGAAAGGAACGTGAACAGCACGGGAAAGGAACGTGAACAGCACGGGAAAGGAACGTGAACAGCACGGGAAAGGAACGTGAACAGCACGGGAAAGGAACGTGAACAGCACGGGAAAGGAACGTGAACTGCACCATAGGAAAGGAACGTGAACAGCACCATGGAAAGGAACGTGAACAGCACAGGAAAGGAATGTGAACAGCACAGGAAAGGAATGTGAACAGCACCATGGAAAGGAACGTGAACAGCACAGAAAATGAATGTGAACAGCACAGGAAAGGAATGTGAACAGCACCATGGAAAGGAACGAGAACAGCACCATAGGAAAGGAACGTGAACAGCACCATGGAAAGGAACGTGAACAGCTCAGGAAAGGAACGTGAACAGCACAGGAAAGGAAGTGAACAGCACCATGGAAAGGAACGGGCAGCAGAGAGCGCCGGATGAACAGCACAGGAAAGGAACGTGAACAGCACAGAAAATGAATGTGAACAGCACAGGAAAGGAATGTGAACAGCACCATGGAAAGGAACGTGAACAGCACAGAAAATGAATGTGAACAGCACAGGAAAGGAACGTGAACAGCACCATGGAAAGGAACGTGAACAGCACCATGGAAAGGAACGGGAACAGCACAGGAAAGGAACGAGAACAGCACCATGGAAAGGAACGTGAACAGCACAGGAAAGGAACGTGAACAGCACCATGGAAAGGAACGGGAACAGCACAGGAAAGGAACGTGAACAGCACAGGAAAGGAACGTGAACAGCACCATGGAAAGGAACGTGAACAGCACCATGGAAAGGAACGGGAACAGCACAGGAAAGGAACGTGAACAGCACGGGAAAGGAACGTGAACAGCACGGGAAAGGAACGTGAACAGCACGGGAAAGGAACGTGAACAGCACGGGAAAGGAACGTGAACAGCACGGGAAAGGAACGTGAACAGCACGGGAAAGGAACGTGAACAGCACGGGAAAGGAACGTGAACAGCACGGGAAAGGAACGTGAACAGCACGGGAAAGGAACGTGAACAGCACAGGAAAGGAACGTGAACAGCACCATGGAAAGGAACGTGAACAGCACAGAAAATGAATGTGAACAGCACAGGAAAGGAACGTGAACAGCACCATGGAAAGGAACGTGAACAGCACAGGAAAGGAACGTGAACAGCACAGGAAAGGAACGTGAACAGCACCATGGAAAGGAACGGGAACAGCACAGGAAAGGAACGAGAACAGCACGGGAAAGGAACGTGAACAGCACCATGGAAAGGAACGGGAACAGCACAGGAAAGGAACGAGAACAGCACGGGAAAGGAACGTGAACAGCACAGGAAAGGAACGTGAACAGCACAGGAAAGGAACGTGAACAGCACAATGGAAAGGAACGGGAACAGCACAGGAAAGGAACGAGAACAGCACGGGAAAGGAACGTGAACAGCACCAGGGAAAGGAACGGGAACAGCACAGGAAAGGAACGAGAACAGCACAGAAAAGGAACGTGAACAGCACGGGAAAGGAACGAGAACAGCACGGGAAAGGAACGTGAACAGCACCATGGAAAGGAACGGGAACAGCACAGGAAAGGAACGAGAACAGCACGGGAAAGGAACGTGAACAGCACCATGGAAAGGAACGGGAACAGCACAGGAAAGGAACGAGAACAGCACCATGGAAAGGAACGTGAACAGCACCATGGAAAGGAACGTGAACAGCACAATGGAAAGGAACGGGAACAGCACAGGAAAGGAACGTGAACAGCACAGGAAAGGAACGTGAACAGCACAGGAAAGGAACGTGAACAGCACAGAAAAGGAACGTGAACAGCACCATGGAAAGGAACGTGAACAGCACGGGAAAGGAACGTGAACAGCACGGGAAAGGAACGTGAACAGCACGGGAAAGGAACGTGAACAGCACAGAAAAGGAACGTGAACAGCACAGGAAAGGAACGTGAACAGCACCATGGAAAGGAACGTGAACAGCACAGGAAAGGAACGTGAACAGCACCATGGAAAGGAACGGGAACAGCACAGGAAAGGAACGAGAACAGCACGGGAAAGGAACGTGAACAGCACCATGGAAAGGAACGGGAACAGCACAGGAAAGGAACGAGAACAGCACAGAAAAGGAACGTGAACAGCACCATGGAAAGGAACGAGAACAGCACGGGAAAGGAACGTGAACAGCACCATGGAAAGGAACGGGAACAGCACAGGAAAGGAACGAGAACAGCACGGGAAAGGAACGTGAACAGCACCATGGAAAGGAACGGGAACAGCACAGGAAAGGAACGAGAACAGCACCATGGAAAGGAACGTGAACAGCACAGGAAAGGAACGTGAACAGCACCATGGAAAGGAACGTGAACAGCACCATGGAAAGGAACGAGAACAGCACCATGGAAAGGAACGTGAACAGCACCATGGGAAAGGAACGTGAACAGCACCCTGGAAAGGAACGTGAACAGCACAGAAAATGAATGTGAACAGCACAGGAAAGGAACGACAACAGCACGGGAAAGGAACGTGCACAGCACCGGAAAAGGAACGTGAACGCTCAGGAAGGAACGTAGAACAGCTCAGGAAAGGAACGTGAACAGCACAATGGAAAGGAACGGGAACAGCACGGGAAAGGAACGTGAAGAGCACGGGAAAGGAACGTGAAGAGCACGGGAAAGGAACGTGAAGAGCACGGGAAAGGAACGTGAACAGCACAGGAAAGGAACGTGAACAGCACGGGAAAGGAACGTGAACAGCACAGAAAAGGAACGTGAACAGCACGGGAAAGGAACGTGAACAGCACGGGAAAGGAACGTGAACAGCACGGGAAAGGAACGTGAACAGCACAGGAAAGGAACGTGAACAGCACCATGGAAAGGAACGTGAACAGCACAGGAAAAGAATGTGAACAGCACAGGAAAGGAACGTGAACAGCACCATGGAAAGGAACGGGAACAGCACGGGAAAGGAACGAGAACAGCACGGGAAAGGAACGTGAACAGCACCATGGAAAGGAACGGGAACAGCACAGGAAAGGAACGAGAACAGCACCATGGAAAGGAACGTGAACAGCACCATGGAAAGGAACGTGAACAGCACAGGAAAGGAACGTGAACAGCACCATGGAAAGGAACGTGAACAGCACCATGGAAAGGAACGGGAACAGCACAGAAAAGGAACGTGAACAGCACAGGAAAGGAACGTGCACAGCTCAGGAAAGGAAAGTGAACAGCACAGGAAAGGAACGTGAACAGCACCATGGAAAGGAACGTGAACAGCACAGGAAAGGAACGAGAACAGCACGGGAAAGGAACGTGAACAGCACCATGGAAAGGAACGGGAACAGCACAGGAAAGGAATGTGAACAGCACAGGAAAGGAATGTGAACAGCACCATGGAAAGGAACGTGAACAGCACAGAAAATGAATGTGAACAGCACAGGAAAGGAATGTGAACAGCACCATGGAAAGGAACGTGAACAGCACAGGAAAGGAACGTGAACAGCACCATGGAAAGGAACGTGAACAGCACAGGAAAGGAACACAAACAGCACAGGATCGGAACGTGAACAGCACAGGAAAGGAACGTGAACAGCACGGGAAAGGAACGTGAACAGCACGGGAAAGGAACGTGAACAGCACGGGAAAGGAACGTGAACAGCACGGGAAAGGAACGTGAACAGCACGGGAAAGGAACGTGAACAGCACGGGAAAGGAACGTGAACAGCACCATGGAAAGGAACGTGAACAGCACAGGAAAGGAACGTGAACAGCACCATGGAAAGGAACGTGAACAGCACAGAAAATGAATGTGAACAGCACAGGAAAGGAATGTGAACAGCACAGAAAAGTAACGTGAACAGCTCAGGAAAGGAACGAGAACAGCACAGAAAACGTGAACAGCAGCCAATGGAAAGGAAACGGGAACAGCACAGAGGGGGGAAGGANTTTTTTTTTGTTTTTTTGTTTTTGTGGGAGCTTCTAGGAAGCTTCCTTTGTCACGAACAGGTGCAATGCAGTCCTACTAAGGGGAGGGAACACACAGTGCCCACTTTGTGGACATTGTGAGGAACTGGCCTCATTGCATAAAGGTCAGTCGGTCACTTCTGTGACCCGACTGGAGAGGTAACTTCCTACTTGTGTCCTTAGCCTGGGACAACGAGACACATTTCCCACTCTTGGCCGTAACTTTCCACCTGCCCAAGTCCAGGACAGGAATTTCACACCAGCTTCTGAGGTTGGTGGTCCGCAAAGGAAGCCTTTTTCCAAAACAACTGGTCACCCAAATGAAATGCAGGCCTCAACACCATCTACTCACTGGTCATCTGAATAAAATGCAGGCTTAGCCTGTATGCACACAAAAAAATTTTAAAATGGCAGCCGCGAATTCCACAATGATGTTAATTGGAATTCAATTTTTTTTATTTTTTAAATTTTTAAAATTTTATACCTTTTATTTTTTATCCCCAAATACCCAAAAACTTATTAACACTTTAGTACAATGAAAACCTGGTTGCATCTTTGTTTTAGATGTTGAAAGGGCGTAACCAGTAGGTGGCAGTGTAGATCCACTATTTTAAAATTTTTAATAGATAACCCATAACCTTTGTTGAAATTGAATTATGTTTTGGCTTTTTAATATAAATTTGTGTCTTAAGAAGGAAGGGCCACGTTCCAACTCAGAGGCAATGTTTTTGCTGGTATCATGGCTGTTAACATTATAATATATGTAGAACACAAGTACACACATCCATACACACATGTGCACACATATATATACACATGTACATACATACATACATACATACATACATACATAATAAAGGTTTATTAGGTTGACCTGCAAGGGAAGAAAGCCATATTGTTTGATGTCCAATGAAAAACATGAAATTTTTATAATTTGTTATAGGGTTATTTTTACATAATTAGAATAAATGTCCCAGTAACTTATAAAACAGCTGAGATCCATATGCCACCTCTTAGGCCCATTCCCAACCATTTGCCTTTAATGAACTATCTTTAAAGTTTACTATTCTTCTCTATCCTGTTCCTTCTGCTTAATTACTCCTAAGCTGTCCCTCTGCTAAGCCTAACTGTCCCTATGCTATTTACAAATCTAAAGATTGAGGATTCCCAAAAGTAGACAGGACAAAGTTGTTTGTAGTCTTGGAATGATCCATCTTGTCTTGCTATTAAGGACATTAGAAGAAGAATAATTATCCATAATCACAACAATTATAACCATTATTAATTACTATTAATTATCAATAATTATTATTAAGCATTAATAATTATTAACCATTAGTCACAACAATCATTAATAATTATTATGAATAATAATTGTCAACAATAATAGCCGACAAAAATGAACAATTTACTATTAGACTGAATTTTATCAATTATTATTAATAATTATATTAAATAATAATAACTATAATTATTAATACAATTACTACTAATAATTAATAATGATCTATCATTAAACTGAACAATAAGCATACTATAAACCCAATTAAAAATTATTAACACTAAGGGGTAAAACACAAACATTTTTCTATTAATTAAATCTATTTTTGTTTATAGTTAGCTAAATAGATTTAAACCTGTAGGATTATAATGAATTAAAAGTGGGAACTTGCATTCACTCACACATACACACAGCTTGAAGATGGGCTTAAAGAAACATAAAACAGTTTTATTCAAAAAATTTCTCATTTAAATTGAACCAAAATATCAATTTATGTTGTTAAAGAGACTTTTATCAATGTTCCTTAAAAAAAAAAAACAATTTATTGGAGCAAGTTACTTTTGTTAGAGCCTCAAGACCTGTAAATTCTCCTAGAAATCCATCTATCTTGTTTCCAAAATGCTGAAATCAAAAGGATGTTACCTAAAATCAAAATTTAAAGGGCATGATTTAGATATCATGTGCTCAGTGCAGCAGCTGGTATGCATGCACAGCAGGCGGGTTTATGGCACCAGGCCCAAGCTCAGATCATGTGTGATCTAGAATTCTGTGAGAAGAGATTTTTAAGGTGAAACACCTTTTAAAAAGAGCAAGATAAAATTAAATCAACCATATCTAGGGTACCTGGGGGTTAAGTAAAAATATTACACTTTAAGTTAAACATGCTAGATGGATTTGAATTACTGTTAGCTAAATCCCATCCTTGGATCTACAAGTAGCCAGCAGGTTTTAGGTAAGAACAGTTAGATTTAGAAGAAAAAAAAAATAAGAAGATAAGAGAGCAACACATTTTTATCCAAAAACAGATTTTATATACAAAATTTAAGAGAAAAATGGCCAAGGCTTGAAATTATTTGGGAGAGGCTACTCTTGGAGGAAGGCAGTTCTGTGAAACGCCTTAATTTGCAACAGAAAGAAGTGTGCTCAGGTCGAGGAGAACTACCAGGAGAAAATTTACATATGAACAAGTGAAGATGGAACTGAACTTGAGGAGCTGGTTCCTCACAGTCTTTTTGGGGGTGTAGAATTTAAAACCAGAAAGTTTTTCAGACCTGTAGAATTATGAAAAATTGGTCTGCACCTTTGGGCGGGCTGCCCAGAAGTCACCTGGGCAAGTAGCTTGGGAGCTGGGTTCCTTCTGGGGCTGCACCTAGGGGGTCATGTCTCTGAGGCCTTTTGGGCGGGACCCAGGTGCCAGGCCAGAGGGTCCGGAGATTCGGGCCAGGGCCAGAGCATCTGCACCTTTGGGCAGGCTGCCGGGGCACGGGCTAGATCAGATAGATAGATAGATAGATAGATAGATAGATAGATAGATAGATATAGATATAGATATAGATATAGATATAGATATAGATATAGATATAGATAGATAGATAGATATAGATATAGATATAGATATAGATATAGACATAGACATAGACATAGACATAGACATAGACATAGATATAGATATAGATATAGATATAGATATAGATATAGATATAGATATAGATATAGATATTATTTATAAAGGACTTTGGAAGGAATAATAATTAATCCGATAATCATAACCAATAATAACATTATTAATTATAATAATTATTAACCATTACTAGTCACAACAATCATTAATAATTATTATGCATAATAATTGTCAATAATAATAGCCAACAACAATGAACAATTTACCATTAAACTGAATTTCTATCTATTGTTATTAATAATTATATCTAATAACAATAACTATATTAATAACAATTTACTAATAATAATCAACAACAATCTATATTAAACTGAATAATATGCATACTATAAACCCAATAAAAATTTGTTAACACTAAGGGATATAAAACAACATTTTTTATGTATTGAATCTATTTTTTGTTTATAATCAGCTAAATAGATTTAAACCTGTAGGATTACAATGAATTAAAAGCAGGAACTTGTATTCATTCACACATACACACAGCTTGAAGATGGACTCTAGAGATTAGAAAAACATGAAACAGTTTTCTTCAAAAAACTTCTCATTTAAATTGAACCAATATCAGTATTCATTACATATTTATGTTGTTAAAGAAACTTTTACCAATGGTCCTTAAAAAAAGAACAACTTTTCAGGGGCAAGTTTTTTTTTTGTGGTGGTGCACGCCTTTTAATTCCAGCACCTCAGGAGGCACGAGGCAGGCAGATCTTCAGATTAGAGTCCAAGGCCAGCCTGGGTCATACACAGAGTCAGAGTTGCACTAGGACAGCCAGGACTAAAAGGGAGACCCTGTCTACAGAAAAGACAAACAAAAAAAAAAAAAAAGAACTTTCAGGGCTTTTGTTTGCTTCCGCAGCACATATACTAATATTGGAACGATACAGAGAAGATTAGCATGACCCCTGCGCAAGGATGACACAAAAATTCATTGGAAAGCATTCCATATTTGTTTCAAAAAAAAAAAAAAGAAACATTCAGGGCCTGTAAAATTTTTCTAGAAAGACCATCCTCATCTTGGTTTCCCAAAATGCTTGAAATAAACAAAAGGATGTCCTTAAAATCAAAATTTAAAGGTCATGATTTAGATATTATGTGCTTCAGTGTGGCCAGAGCTCAGACCACATGTGATTTAGAATTCTGTGAGAAGAGATTTTTAAGGTGAAACACATTTTTTTTTTTTTCCATTTTTAATTTTTTTTTTACTTAATTTTTATTATTTCTGTATGTGTATGAATGTACTGTCTGCATGCAAGTTTGTGCACCCGTGTCGTGCAAATGCCGCGGAGGTCAAAAGATGGCGTCTTCAGAATCCCTGGAAACTGGAGTTCTCCTGGAATTTGGAGTTTCAGACGGTCTCGGCCGCCAATGTGGGTGTGGGATCGGAACCCGGGTCCTCTGCAAGAGCGGCTCGGCGCTCTTAACCTAGGCCATCTCTGCAGCCCGTGTTGAAACACTTTTAAAAAGAGCAAGATAAAATTAAATCACACTATATCTAAGGCTACCTCGTGGGTTAAGTAAAAAATATTACACTTTAAGTTAAACATGGTGAAATGGATTTGAATTACTGTTAGCTAAATCCATCCTTGGATTACAAAATAGCAGGTTTTAGGTAAAGAACAGTTAGATTTTAGAATAGAAAAAAAAAACATAAGAAGATAAAGAGAGCAACACACTTTTTGTACGATCAAAAAACAGATTTTGTTATACAAAATTTAAAGAAAAATTGGCCCAAGGCTTTGAAATTATTGGGGAGAGGCTCTTCTTGGAGGACCGCGTTCTGCTGAAAGGCCTTAATTTCAATCAGAATAGAATGTGCTCAGGTCGAGGAGAAGCTACCTGGAGAAAATTTACAAATATAACAAAGTTAAGATTGGAACCGAACTTGAGGAGCTGGTTCCTTAACGAGATGAATCTTCTTTGGGGTGTAGGAATTTAAAACCAGAAATTAAATCAGACCTGTAGAATTAGGAAAAATTGTTCCAAGGCCAAGCATGGCTATTAAGCCTTAATATTAAATTCAGCTTTTAGGTCACTGGCTTTTATAGCGTATAGGAGTGACCTTGCCAGGAGGCACATGACTGGAAGGCAATGGGTGCTCCCTCTGAACCAAGTCAGAGCCAGGCTGCTCTCCTTCATGTGTACAAAGCCACATGCCTCAGACCACTGTCCCATCCACCGAAATCAGCAGGAAAGAGAGCTCCACCACAACAATAGATATCAAAAGAAGAGAGAACAAAGAGAAGAAAAGGCAAGATTTAGGGGTATGCCTACCTAAATTGTCAAGGTTTCCTTCTGCCCCACTTTTGGACGCCAATTGTGGGGTCGCCACTGAGATTTGTGGCGGGGCCCACTTAATCCTAGGATGACCCATGTGGAAAGCCTGCACAGGAAGGCACTCCACGTGGACACATGTTGTGGTTCAAATGCCGAGAGAGATTTTATTCCAAGATGTCTGCTTAAATATCCATCATGACTCAATTCTCAGGGCTGAAACCTAAATCTTTTCATAACTTCACCTNATAATATATTTCCTCCCCCCCGCCATCAGTGAGAATTCCAAAGTGGCCTTTTTTTTTTTTTTTGCCGAACTTCCACGAACAAGAACGGGAGAAGAGTTTTTTGGATTCCAATATCCAGTATAGCAACAAAATTGAAAGCCTGAAACCAAGTCAATACTCCATAATAAACCAAGGAGGAGGAAAGGGGAAAAAAAAAAAAAGCATCTGAAGGAGGAAAAGCAAAACCATCCGCATTTGTGATCTGAACCACACAAGGGGAAAGGGAAGCCACATGCCAGGGACACGACTAAGGAACAACATCGGAAAGGCACAGGATAATCCAACACCAAGATCTACCAACCCACTAGGAGATAGCTACAATGGTAACCCCATGGAGGAGACCCAAAGAACAGATCTTAGAGGAATAAATGCAGAACCTATGCAGAGAAATTAAAGAAACATAAAGAATTAATTCAGAGAACTAAAGATTTAATGAAAAATCTCAAAAAGGACCTATAGGGATATAATGACAAACTTCAGAAGAACTAAAGGAACAGAACCAAACAAACTACAGAAAGAAACTAGAGGGAGAAAAAAAACAAACTCCGAAAGGGAGTAGAACACTGAAAACAGGAAGCCATACCAACGAAGTAAAAAAGCACCAAGAAGCAGCATTGAGAGCACCAGAAGAGATTGAGAAACACCAAGAAGAGAATTGAGAAGCCCAAAAAGGAAATGAAAGTACTAAGAAAACACAGGATGAAATGAAAAAAATGAATTAGAACACTCATTCAAAATCAAGAATGAAAGGAAAGGAAAAAAGCCTCAGAGTAGAATATGAGGGAAGCAGAACAAAAGAATATCAGATCTGGAAGATAACACAGAGCAATTAAAAAGCTTCAAATTAAAGGGGCTGGAGAGATAGCCTAGCGGTTTAAAACACCTACTGCTCTTGCAGAGAACCAACCCGGTCCACGATGCGCACACACCCACATTGGCGGCACGAACCGTCTGTAAACTCCAAATTCCAGGAGAACTCCAGTTTCCAGCGGAATTCAAGACCCATCTTTTGACCTCCGCAGGCATTGCACGACCACGGGTGCACAGAACTTGACATGCAGAACAGTACACTTCATACACATACAGGAAATAAATCAAAAATTAAGTAAAAAAAAAAAAAAAAGCTCAAATACACAAAAGTGGAACAACCAGGAAATATGAGACACTATGAAAAGGTCAAACGTCCATACCATAGAGGTACATTAGGGACAGGAGTAAGTAATCTCAGGAATAGCATGATCAGATCTTCAAACAGAATAATAGATGAAAATTTCCCCAACTCACCCCATAGGTGTGGCCAAGGAGGTACCATTGGCTTAGAATGCTACCCATCTTAACTAAGTTTTCCCACAATAGATATGCAACACCAGGGTCTTCCTGCCCTCATGAAATCACATGGAGGGAGGGGGCCTTCAATGTTTTCATTCTTATTTTGATTAAGAGATAGAGCACAAAATGATCCCAGATGAATCACAGAGTACAGCTGGTGTTATGCTTCTTCTTGAGATCTTTATCTGACTTCTGCTGTGATTAACTGGTCAGCTCCATCTATGTTTTGTAAAGTATTTACTAAATAAGCTCTTATTAGCCCTTCCAACTCTAACACTATTTAAAACTTTACCATCATTATTATGTGGTAGCACACTGGGTTTAATTTTCTTCTATTATTCTGTTCTATATTTCCAACATAGCTTCTGACATCGTTACATAGTTTCTTCCATTTTAATCTTCCCTTAAACAAACTTCAGTAGAAACCAATGTTCCAGGAACTATGCCAGCCTTTCAGAAAACAAAGATTAGTAATATAATATCCCATGACTTTGAAACATTCAACAGACCGTCGATCTACAGAGGAACAGGCGAGGAACATTAGATGCATAACCAATACCACACAAATTAGCTCTGCTCTTGGCATATAAAAAGAACAGGCCTAGTTGCTGGCCTTGGAAAATTCATCCTAATAGAAAAAGAGAACAGAAGGTCATAAAATAATAAATGTTTACAGACATTCAGGGAGAGAGCTGGATTAGTGCCTCTTTTGCTTGCTGGCTTATTGAAAAATTATTAATCACCTGAAGGTGTGCTATTAAAATGGAATCAGCAATGACCTCAAAAGGAGGCCAGAACTGTCAAAGGATTCTTTCCTTGCTGGGAGCAAGTAAAAAACAAGTTGGCTTTGAATGGTCAGACATCTGTAAACTACTTTTTCTTTATTTTTGCAATTATTTTGATATTTGATTGAAATAAATGTACTTGGAGCCTCTGACCCTTATTAGAGCCTTCTGAAAATGAAATATGTGAAAGGGAAAGATGTCACTTTTTCTCCTCTGCTCTTAATCTAGGGCTTTTGAGGTTTGTTATGTAAGGGCCAACATGTCTAGTGAAGCCAATTAGTCTCAAAGCTCAGAAGATGAATGCGGTGAGCTTACTCTCTGAGGATAACTGTGATGCTGACTGCTTCATCTATGCTCTCCTTCTCTATACCTTGACTGCCAATCTAGACAGGGTATAGTATGAGCATAGGTATTGCAATTTTGGCTTTACATGGATGATTTTGCCAATTCAACCAAAAATAATCTAACCACTGTTTTACAGATGAGGAAACCAATGTTGGGGGTTATAAACTGCTATGTGTCACACAGCCAAGTAAAGTAGTATTTTAGGATTTAGATTCAGGCAGCCTGCCTTTAGAAACCTGTGCTTTATACTGTGATACTGATGGTTCACAAGTTGAGGAAAGGCTCAGAACTTGTCTGGAAAGGGAGCTAAAGGCCAGGATCAAGGTGCATCTTGCCTTCTTTCTGTTGTAATGATTTGGGAGAGAATTTAGTTGTAGAGGAAGAAATCTGGCTTAATTAAAACATGAAACAAATGGAACTGTATATACTTCTCCTTGAGATTACCTTGATCTGTCCATCTAACCTGTGCTGTGTCACCAATAAGGTCTCCTAGCACTCTGCGCCTAATTATCCTCTGACTTTGAGACACCGGAAGGTATTTTTTTCTCTAAAAGACTACAGGGACCAGGGCTAGAGAGATGGGACAGTGGTTAAGAGAACTGGCTCCTCTTCCAGAGGCCCTAGGTTCAGGTCCCATCATCCACAATATGGCTAGCAATCATCCATTAGTCCAGTTCAAGGGGATCAATGCCCTCTTCTGATTTCTGTGAGCATTGCATGGAATGGATGCACTTACATACATGCAGACAATGCACTCAAACCTGTAAAATAAAAAAAAAAAATAAATAAAAAATAAATTAAAAAGGAGATAACGTGCCTGATTTGAACTCTGCAGGGTGCCCATCCCCCTGTTTTGGGGTCACCTGAAGCCTCTCCCACTGTGCCAAGGCCAGGCTTCCCTGCTGCTTAGTAGGAGCCCAGACCTTTTGAAACTTCCTGAGAGCACCTGACCCCCACCTGACTCAGCCTGTGTTAGGTGAACTTCCCAAATCATGCTGTTCCCATTACCCTGCTTTGGGACCATTTTCAGTTCCTCCCACTGTCCCAGGGTCAGGCTTCCTGTTGGAAATGGAAATAGTCCCATTAAAATCAAGAACTAGACAAGGCTATCCACTTTCTCTTCTCCTTTCCTGTTTTTTTTTTTTTTAAGCTATTGTGAGTGGGAAGGTCTCTTTTGAATTCTTTCTCCATTCTTGTTGTTGGATGTAAAGAAAAGGCCATGATTTTTGTTAGTTTAATTTTGTAATCCTGGCCACTTGTCTAAGCTGCTAATCGTATCTTCTAGGAGTTTTCTTGTGGGAGTTTTAGCATCCCTTAAGTAACAATCATATCAGCAAAAGGGATAGCTGACTTCCTCGTTTTCCAATTAGATACTCCATTTAATTTGCTTTCCCTTTGCCTTATTAGCTTCTAGCAAGTGTTCAACACATATTAAGAGGGTGTGACAGGGGGCAGCCGTGCAGATTCTATCCTTTAAAGGGAATGTTCTTCATTCCCCTTTTAGGATGATATTGGCTTGGGTTCCTGTATATGGCTTTGATTACATTGAGGAATGATTCCCCAAGTCCAAGTCTTTCTAGGTTTAAGCATATGAAGGTATGCTTAATTTTAGTCAAAGCTTTTCAGCATCAATTGAGATTATGGTGTGGGTTTTGTCTTTATTCCTGTTATGTGTTTGATGATTTTATTGATTTTTGAGTATTGTTGAACATCCTCCCTGGCATCTCTTGTGGAGATCCAACTTGTGATCAATGAGGGATGATCTTTCTTAGATGTGGGTCTGTATGTGCGCATGTTGCCAGTAATCCTGTTTAGGAATTTGCATCTGTGTTCATGTAGGGAATGGGTCTATAATCCCTTTCTTAGTTGGACTTTGCCTGTTTTTCGTAACAGAGTGATGCGGCTTCATAGGGATTTGGGGAAGATCCCTCTGATGTTTACATTCTAAACTAGTTCAGTAATTAATGTGCTGTAGTTTTATTTTAATGTTTTAGAGATTCCTGCTGCCATGGAAACAGTCTGGGGCCTGGGCTTTTTTTTAGTTGAGAGGTTCTCTTATTACATCCTTCATTTCTTCATTGATTATGGTCTGTTTAAGCTGCTGTCCTCTTTGTTGCAACTCGGGATTTCCCAGGATTTCAGATATTTCATCCATTCTTCTAGGTTTCAAAACTTGGTCAGTAATACGAGTTCATTATAAGTATTCATTTGTATGGTTTCAATCTTTTCCTTTCTGTTGTGTGATATTTCCTTTCTCATCACTGATTGTATTGATTTGGATGTTCCTGTCTTTCTTTTTGTGTAACTGGACTAGCAGGTCGTCATCTTGTTAGTCTTTCAAAGAACCAACTTTTTTTATTTTTTTTTTTTTTGTATTGGTTTCTTTGTTTCTATTTCGATTGATTTCGTGCTCTGATTTTTGTATTTCGTTCCTGTCTGTTGCATTTAGGTTCATCTTGTTGTTAGCCTTCTCAAGTCTTTTTAGCTGTAGGTTAGATCATTCACTAGTGTCTATTCTTTTTTTCTATATAAGGCACCCAGGGCTAAAATAAACTTCCCTCTTAACTGCTTTTAAGATAGCCCATAGGGTTTTGTTGTTTGTATTGTCATTGTCATTCAGTTCAGGAATGGCGTTTATTTCTTTCTTTATTCTCTTCCGTTACCCATTCATTTATTCAGGAGTGTGTGGTGTGTTAGTCTCCATGTTCTTTTGGCAGTAGGGGGCTTATCCTGGTGTGATGTGAGCTTTATTTGCACTGTGGTCGATAGAATGCATGAAATGTATTTCAATCTTTTTGTATGTGTAGGAGGTTTCTTCTGTGTCCCGTATATGGTCGATTTGGAGAATGTTCCATGGGTTGCTGAGTAGAAAGTGTGATTTCTCTGGTATTAGGAGTGGAAATGATTCGGTAGGGGTCCATGAGGTCCATTTTGGTTATCATAAGTCGTTCAGGTTCAGAATGTCTCTCTGTTTGTATTCTTGTGCCTGTTTGACCTACCAAATGACTCAATGGGGTATGGAATCCCCACATGATGTGCTTTTTTTTTTCTTCTGGGTTGGGTTAGTTGGTGACTGGTCCGGGAGAACTGTCTTATAAAATGAGTTGTGGGTGCACCAGAATTGGGGCAGTATATATGTCCATGATTGTGAAATCTTCTTGGTAATTGTTCCTTTGATAAAAATGTAATGGCCTTTTTGTCTCTTCTGATTCTTAACTTTGAAGTCTATTTGTCCATATATAAAATAGCAACACCTGCTCTTCAATGTTGGTACCATTTTCTTGGAATATTTTCTCCCATCCCTTACCTTTAAGGTGTGCCTGATCCTTGAAGGTAAGATTGTTTGCTGTGAGACTAGCATATAGCGTGATTACTGTTTCCTAATCCCATCTGCCATCTTTCCTTTTTAGGTTTGTATTATTTTTTATTATTTTCTTGTTATTATATATTTAAATTCTCAAAATAATTTTTTGTGATTTAGCGTATATTAGTTACTGCCGATAGGTTTGTGTTGCTTCCTTTTGCCTTATTATCCATTTGCAGTTTTGATGTTAGGTTTCTACTCTTCTGCAGTTATTGCGTTTATTGATTTGTATCTTTTAGGTGCCTGGGGTGGGTTGCTCCTTTCTTTCTGTCCTGTGAATGCTTCAAGTTATTCTCAAGGGTTGTTTTCCGGACATGTATTTCTTTCAATTTGTTAATGTCATGGGAAAGGTTTTTCTCTCTCTCAATATAAATGACATTTTTGTGGGTATAGTAAACTGCGGTTTGGCATCTATTGTCCCTTATAACACTGGGTAATGGTTTGCCTCCAGGTTTTCTTCTTGCTTTCATAGTTTGCATTGAGAAGTCAGTTGTAATTCTGATTAGGTTTCCCCTTATAGGTCACTGTGTTGTGTTTCTCTGTGGCTTAGGAGTTTGTCTTTGTTTTGGGTGTCTAGCATTTAAAACTATGATGTGGCATGGTGAATTTCTTTTCTGATCGGTCTGTTTGGAGTTCTATGTGCTTCTTATTGATTGTTGTTTTTTTATCTTATCTTGTATTAAGGTTCTGTCTGTGAATTGTGACGGTTTGCATGCGGGGTCAAAGTTATTGCTTTTTTGTTGGTAACTAGTATCTTTGAAGACGATCAATACCATTCTCTGGGATTCTTCTCCCTTCCTCTATTCCTATGATTGGAAGGTTTGTCTTTTCATTTATGTCCCATAGTCTCTGTGTTGTTCCACTTTTTTGTATTTTTTAATTTTTATAATCTTTCCTTGAGGTTTTTATGTTTTCTGTGTTATCTTCCAGGTTCTGATATTCTTTGTGTCTGCCTTCCCCATTCTGCTGTCTGAGGCTTTTTCATTCCTTTCCTCTTGGAGTGGATGATGTTTGATTTCCCTTTTTCATTTCCTCTTCTGATTTCTTTAGTCATAATTCTACTGTCTTTTTTTGGAGTTTCTCATTCTTTTCTGTAGCTCTTTGTTCGCGTGTTGGTTTCTGATCTTTTTTCACATGGGACTTTCAGTGTTTCACCTTCCTTCTGGAGTTGTCATTCTCTCTCTCTCCAGCCTTTCTCCCCTCTCTTTCCTCTCTCTTGGCTCAGTTCCTCATTTCCTTTTCTTAGTTCTTAATGATTTTCTTTATCATCTGTGTAGTCTTTAAGAATATGTTCCCAATTGTTTTCTGATGTCTGTTCCTGGGCATCCCCAGAGGGATCCCACTCAGAGTCCTCCATCAGGTTTGGTATAAGCTTGGCGACGGGATTATCCTGCCCCTTTCCAGTGTAGTCTCTTCCTTGTGTCCTGGATATGGGCTTCTCCTTGCCTGTATTCCATGTGAGTCCTAAATGCCTCTTCACTGTGTTGAAGGCTGCTTTGCTTGCCTCCTCAGATGCTTCTTGTAATCCACAGCTGTCGGGGGTGGTTGCTTAGCCCGCACCCACGTACCTTCTGCTGGGCCTCAGGAGATCTCAACTCTCAAGAGCACATAAGAGCCTACCTTTAATACCGGCTGGGAGGATAACTCCAGCCCCCACGCCACAAGATCCAATTCAAAGCCAAAAGACCGACACCTTTAATCCCACTGGGAAGGATAACTAGCAACCTCACAGCCCCAAAGGCCAATCAAGCCCAAAGACTGCAGGACCAAAGGATCAACAATCAAGCTCGCTGAGGCACCCAGTCCTACCTTCTCCCCCTCTTCCTTCCCGACTCAGGAGATCTCAAGATCTCAAGAGTCACACAGGGCTACACCTTTCTAATACCGGCTGGGAGGATAAACTCCACCCCCACAGCCACAAGATCCAATCAAA
>VZQC01003325.1:814495-836396 GCA_009823505.1 Rhizomys pruinosus
TTTTTTTTTTTTTTTTTTTTTCTCAAGACAGGGTCTTCGCTTAGCCCCGCAGCTGTCCTGAAACTCCTGTAGACCAGGCTGGCCTTGAACTCACAAAGATCGCTCTGCCCTCTGCCCCAGAATGCTAGGATTAAAGGATGCACCACCATGCCTGGCTATCTTTTCTCCTTTCTAATATAGTGCTTGAAACTCTTTCTAAATCATTAAGAAGCGAAGGGAAAATTAAAGGGGCACTAATTGGAAAAAGAAGAGGAAAGTTATCCCTTATTCAGATGACATGATTTTATATATGAGATCCCAAAATTCCACCAGAAAGCTCCTATAAATGATTACCACTGGCAGTTTACAAAATTATAAAATCAGTATCCTTTCTATGTAATAATAACAAGCAATCAGTGAGTACATGGAAACTACTCATTCGCAATAGTCTCAAGTAATTGAACAAAGACATAAAATATCTCTACATAGAAAAATTTACTTGAGAAAAAGAGAGGAGGAATGGCTACCCGAGATGGAAGAATTCCATCCACATGGACTGGAAGAATTAATATTGGGAAAATGACCATCCTGCCAAAATGACCATCCTGTAGGGGCTTCTCTTGCTACAAGTAGGTACAATGCAGTCCTGCTAAAGGAATGGGAGCACAGTGGACACCTGTGGTCACTGTGGGGAACTGACCCCTCAGTTCAGAGTTCAGTTGGTTGCTTTTGTAACTCAACCTGAGAGGTACTTCCAACTTAGGTCGTTAGCCTGGGAAATGGAACCTGCCTAAAGACTGCCCATCTTTGGACAGGCTGATGGCTGATGGCCTATCTTCATCCTACGCCCACTCACAATTCACTTCACAGGGTGGTGACCTGACAGGTCTCCATCCAACCCCATGCTAGCTACTGACACTTGAAATCCAGCCCTGCTTTGGCCTGTATGTGAGCAAAAATAACAGATCTGGGACTTCTGAGTAATGATGGAAATGGAGAATTTGATTTATTGCCTGCTATAAGTCACTTTTATAAGCAAAATAACGTCTGCTCCCAGAGCCAATCACAGATTCCCAGTTTCACGCTACTGTATACTGCTGCTCCACCTAGCATCATGTGCCTGGGCCACATTGCTTGCTCCCTCTTGGGCAGGGGTAGAGGAATTAAAGTCACTAATGCGAGGAATTTATGTGTGATACTCCATACAAAGCCAAGATATGGCTGGAGAGGTTATAGATCTTAGAGAAAACCCCAAGGCTGTCAAATCCCCAGACAGAGTAATTTCTTAGTAGGTGCTATATATGGAGCCTTATATTTACAGACAAGTGTGCCAGTCACCATCCATCAACAAAACTTTTGCAACAGGCAGAGACTTTCACAAAGTTTAGCAACTGGTCACACACAGAGATTAAGTAAAATGTGAAATGCCCAACCCCAAGTGACACATTCACAATGGAACCTCTACACCTAAGGCTTGCAGAACCTAGTAGAACAAGGAGTAGAGAGAATATTAATGCATCTCTCATCTCTCATCAGTGAAGCTCCCTCATGCACCATAGTGTGTTGTTTTATTTATTTATTTTATTTTTTTAAAGAGTTCTTTTTTATTAATTTTTATTGTTTCGTATGTGTATGAATTGTACTGACTGCATGCAAAGGTCTGTGCACCGTGTCGTGCAATGCCGCGGAGGTCAGAAGAGGGTCGGATTCCCCTGGAATGGCATTTCTACCGGAATGGAGTTTCAGATGGTTATCAGCCGCCACAAAGACCACACCTTTAATCCCAGCTGGGAGGATAACTCCAACCTCACAGCCACAAAGGCCAATCAAGCCAAAGACTGCAGGACCAAAGGATCAACAATCAGCTCGCTGAGGCACCCAGTTCCTACCTGTCTCCCCCTCTTCCTTCTGCTGGGCTCAGGAGATCTCCCCAAGTGCATTTTTAATGTTTTTTATGTGTATGAGTATATTGCCTGCATGTATATAATTGCACCCATGTCATGCAATGCCCACGGAGATAGAAGAGGGTATCAGATCTCCTGGAACCTGAGTTACAGTGGTTGTTAGCTACCACATGGGTGCTGAGAATCAAACCCAGGTCCTCTGCAAGAGCAGTAGGTGCTCTTAACTGCTGAGCCATCTCTCCATCCCCCACCAAATACATTTTTAATAAGTCAATATTACATTTTAGGTTGCATGAAGTACCTCTCCAAAATCCCAAACATATTCTTCAATGTCCAACAAAAATATTGTCACATATATTTGTGTCAGTGATGTCTTGGAGAACTCAATGGAAAGACACTGAGTTTTGCATCCAAGTTAGTGCAAGATAGAAAAAAAAAAGAGTAGTTACAGAAAGTAGAATCTGAATGGAAGTTAGGCAACTTGCATTTTTCCTTAGTGCGGAATATTCTAGGAAGACAGGTGAGAAAGGGTGCTAAGGACTGAATGTGTCCCTCAAGAGTTCAGACAATGGAAACATAATCCTCAAATTCATGTTAATGGTATTTGGATGCGGAGAAATTGAGAATTAGGGTTATATAACATCATGAGGGTGAGAGCCACTACGATGGCATCAATGGCTTTATAAAAAGTAGAACAAAATCCCAAGCTAGCATGCATGCTCTGTCTCATCATGTGGTGCCATCCGCTATGATGTTGGACCTCCCAGCCTCCAGGTACATCATCCAAATAAGCCTGTATTGTGTATAAATTACTTGGTTTTCAGTATTTTGCTAACACAAAAGAAAACAGATCAAGGCTTTTATCACCACTCATCACCCCCATAGGCAAGTACACTGGTTTGCAGAGTCTTTGCCCCCAACCTGTCACCCCAGAGGCCAGGACACCCATGCTACAGAGCCTTTTGTCCTCACCTGTCACCATAGGAAAGATCCTTTTGCTGAAGAAACAACACACTTTGTTGTAGGACATAAAGAAATCAAGCTAGAATTGACCTGAAAAGGTCCTCTCTGCTGGCTAGCTTTCAAACTGCCAGAAGATGATATGCAGGACACTGGGGCTGAAAATTCGTCAGTGCTCTTCCCCAGCAGTGATCCCTGAATGCTACAACAATGACCTTCCAGGTAAGATGTGCCTACTGGTGCCATAATGGAATAGCTATTATGGGTATCAGACAGGATTTGAGATCTTCTCCACAGGCAGGAATTCATGCCTGCCACTATAAACCTGGTCAAAAGCTTATGGGTTGAGAGGCCATAGACCCTTTGGGGGAACCTACTAGTGTTGGTTTATTAAATGGACATGTTGTCAAAATGCCTTCAAAATACATAAATGTGTTTATCCTGGCAGATAGGTGTTGCTTTCCATTTTGGCCATTGAAGCCTCTTTATCCAACAGAAATAGGTGCAAAAATGTCCACTGTGGAGGGCCTGGACAGATAGCTCAGATAGTAAAATGCTTGCTTTACAGGCATGAGGACCTGAGTTCAGTCCCCAGAAGCCACATTTAAAAAGCAGTGCCTGGTGACATATTGTAATGCCAGCACCTAGGAGATGGAGCCAGGCACCTCCATGGAGCTCACTGGCAAGACATCCTAGCTTACTTGACAAGTTCCAGACCACTGAGACACACACACACACACACATATACACGGACAGCACCTGAGGATAACCCCAGGCTATCATCAGCACGTGCATTTGCACACACATGAATATGCACACATACATATATACAACAATTATAAAAGACCACTTCAGGAATTGTTGTTTTGATTTTCTTCCATACTTTGCACATTTTAAATCAAGTTTATTGAAAAAAACTATTTACATGTAATAAATTAAATGTTACATATAATTTGTATATTCATTGCATACTACACATAAACATTGCATTATTACATAATACATTTACATAAATATAAATTTTTTTTAAATTTTATTTATTTATTATTTATGTGTGTGAATGTATTGCCTGCATGGAGGTTTGTGCACCCGTGTCGTGCAATGCCTTGGAGGTCAGAAGAGGATGTCAGATTCCCCTGGAACTGGAGTTCTCCTGGAATTGGAGTTACAGACGGTTCTCAGCCACCATGTGGGTGCTGGGGATCGAACCCAGGTCTTCTGCAAGAGCGGTCGGCGCTCTTAACCGCTAGGCCATCCCTCCGGCCCCCATAAATATAAATTATATATAATTACACAATTAAATCATTTTAAAATTTAGCTTTGTATGTGTATTTGTATGCACTCATGTGCGTGTGTGCATGTGCTGTGCAGGAGTGCAAGCATGTGCCATGGCACTTGCACAGAGGATTGACCTCAGATCATCAGGCACGTAAAGCAAACAATTTTACCCTCTGAAACAAATCATTGGTCCTAATTAAGTCAGTTTTGGCAGGTACATACACCTGTAAAATCAAGAAAGTGAACTCTATCACTTAATTACTTCCTATTGCTGTTGACAAACTACCTTTCCCTTCATTTTAAGCCTTGGGCACCACTGATCTGCCTTCTGTAACTACACTTCTTCTGAATTTTTTAAGATTATATATGAAACACACTTTTGTATTCTTTGTGTCCTGTGTCTTTCATTTAGGGCAATAATTCTGAAAGTCATCTATGTTGTATTTTTATGTTATTCTATGTGGATATACCATATTTCAGCTGTTAATGGACTGCTTTAGTTTGAATAGACTTTTCCCCCACAAAATTCATACTGAAGATTGGTATCAAACACATACCATTGGAGAGGGAGTCTAGTCCACTATCAAGGGAAGCAAGCTAGCAAACAGCTTTCCTTCATGGTTCTCTTCCATTCCTGCCTCCAAGTTCCCACCTTGAGCTCCTTCCCTGACTTTCCTCAATGGCAGAGTAACCCTTTCCTTCCCAAGTTGCTTTTGAGCATGGTGTTAAACACAGAAACAGAAAAGAAAACCAGAACAGTGTCCTTTGAGTCATGAGTGGAGTCTTCATTAGTGGAATAATAGCTTTCTTTCAGAAGTGAGTTCCCGGGGCTAGAGAGATGGCCTAGCAGTTAAGAGCACCAACCGCTCTTGCAGAGAACCTGGGTTCGATCCCCAGCACCCACATGGTGGCTGAGAACCGTCTGTAACTCCAATTCCAGGAGAACTCCAGTTCCAGGGGAATCCGACACCCTCTTCTGACCTCCGCGGCATTGCATGACACGGGTGCACAAACCTACATGCAGACAGTACATTCATACACATTAAAAAAAAAAAAAAAGTGAGTTCCCTCTCCAAGACAGATTAATTACTGTAAGACCAGGCTGTTATGAACAAGTCCCCAGGCCCTGTCCTGTTGCAGAAATTTCCTTGGGGTGGAGGGGACACACAAGGAGCCCCCTGCCTCCCACTCCCACTGTCCCAGAGACAACACCAGGAAACTCTCCAAAACTACAGTTTAGAATATTCTAGCTATTTTAATGGGCTTGCTCATGAAGCAAATGGGTGAGGGGGTCACTTATAGGATTGTTAGTGCTCTTCCTCCCTCATGTTCATCCTGGGGTCCCTGCCAGGACCCCTGCATCCTCCACACAAGATGGCAATGGTGGGAGAGAGAACCACCCACATGGCCTCCGTTTATATGCCATTGGGCCCTCCTCCTTTAATGTAGCCAAAGTTGTCTGTCTGGCTGGGTAGGGTAGTTGGCCTCCTGGCTCCTCCTTTTCCTTCAGAAGAACCATAGTCAAGTTCAGTTTTGGGGGAGGCAGGTGCTCTTATGTGTGAGAAAACATTTGACACATGAGAAAGCTTTCGATGTTCAAAGTCTGTCCTTTCAGAGAACTGCCCACCTTACACCACCATACAGTGAAGCATGTGGGAAAACTTAGAGTGGGTTGGATTCTAAGCCAATGGTACCAACCTGGCCACACCCATGGGGTGGGGTGTAGTGACAAATTGAGTCATGATGGATATTTAAGCGGACATGTTGGAATAAAATCTCTCTCTGCGTTCGAACCTCAACCTGCCTACACGTGGTATGCTTTCCTGCACGGGCTTTCCACATGGGTAGTCCTAGGATTAGGTGGGCACCGCCACAAATCCCGGCGGCGACCCCACAAATGGTGTCCAAACATGGGACAGAAGGAAACATTAACAACTTAGGTATGCATACCTCTAAATCTTGCCCTTTTCTTCTTTTTCTTCTCTCTCTCCTGATATCTCTCTGTTGTGGTGGAGCCATCTTTCCTGGTTTCAGTGAATGGGACAGCGGTCTGAGGACATGTGGCTTTGTACACATAGAGAGCCTGCCAGGACCCCTGCATCCTCCTGATTTGGTTCAGAGGGAGCACCCAGTGTCTACCAGGCATGTGCCTCCTGGCATGGTCACTCCTGCAGGCTATAAAAGCCAGTGACCTCAAGGCTGAATTTAATATTAAGCCTTAGCAGTTATGTTTGGCCTTAAAACAATTTTTCATAATTCTACAGGTTTGAAAAACTTTCTGGTTTTAAATCCCATCCCCCCAAAGAAAGACTCCTGCTGCAGGCTCCTCAAGTTCGGTTCCAATCTTGTTCATATGTAGATTTTCATAGCTGGTCAGTTAATGAAGCTGATGGGGCTGGGGCTCCATCTTAAATGAAGCCTAGGGAGCCCAGGGAGCTCAGGGTCACAGGAAAAGATCCTCCAGTTTATAGTGGATACTGGCGTGTCCCAATCAGTGCTGACCCAACCCGTGGGCCTGCTCACCAAGAAAAGAACCACCATTCAAAGGACCACTGGAACCAGACCTATGCTTGGACCATACTCGAAGTAAATCTCAGACAAGGTACTGTGACTCATTCCTTTCTTATGCCAGATTGTCCTTACCTCCTGACTGTCAGAGATTTGTTGAGAAAACATTACCTTCAATGAAACTGAAGCTACCCTGGACTTAAAACACCCATGACTGGCCATTCTGGTAAGTAGCTCCTTATCAGATGAGTATAGAATAATATAAAAGAATCCTGGATGATAGGGAATGGGTGACCCCTCCCTTGTGGAACTAATGTGGAAATATTCAGGTGTGTGAGCGGGAGGCCAGTCACCCCAGACTTGACTTCACATTGACCACCAGTAGTTGCTCAACTGTTGAGTTCTGCTCTGCCTGTGAAAGTAAAACAATGTCCAATCTCAAAAGACACTAAGGCAGTCCTCAGAAAGCATATTAGCTACCTTAGGAAAGCAGGAATTTTGGTTCCTTGTTACTAGCCCTGGAATACTCTGCTGCTCCCTGTTGTCAAGCCAGCCACAAAAGACTACCATCCTGTTCAGGACTTAAGGGAAGTTAATAAGAGGATAGACACTATTCACCCAAATGTGCCAAACCCTTATACCCTGCTCAGCTTATTAGATCCAGGGAAAATTGTGTTCACTGTCTTAGATCTAAATGATGCTTTTTTTCTCCTTGCCTCTGGCACCTGTGAGTCAGCCTATATTTTGCCTTTGAATGGACAAACCCTGAGGCACGGTTCTGTGGCCAGTTAACCTGGACTCCACTACCACAATGATTGAAGAACTCTCCCACCCTATTTAATAATGCCTTTAGAGCCGGGCGTGGTGGCTCACGCCTTTAATACTAGCACTTGGGAGGCAGAGGCAGGCGGATCTTTGTGAGTTCAAGGCCAGCCTGGTCTACAATGTGAGTTCCAGGACAGCTGGGGCTACAGGGAGACCCTGTCTTGAAAAGACCAAATAATAATAATAATAATAATAATAATAATGCCTTTAGTATGCACCTGCTCAAGGGCACCTGAATGTCACCTTCCTGCAGTATGTGGATGATTTTCTCATCACCAATCACACCCCAGAAGAATGTCAGCAAGCCACTGAAGACCTGCTTGAAACACTTCAGTGATTGAACTATTGAATATCTGCCAAAAAGATCCAACTATGCTCTAATCAGGTAACTTATCTGTGTTACTGCCTGGAGGGTGGCAGCAAAACTTTATCTCAGAGCAGGATCTAAGCTATCAAACATTCCTGAACCTCGTGATAAGAGGCGGGTAAGGGAACTCTTGCAGACAGCTAGATACTACAAATTATGGAAGCCCAACTTTCTGGAAATAACTAAACCATTATACCAGAGCCTGGAGGGAAATGGCCCTCTGAGTTGGGAAGACAAGGAAACAGAGGCCTTCCAAAAACTTGAGGGGGTACTGTCAGCCCTGGCATTAGGGCTACCTGACATCACCTGGATGAATGCCATGGAGTGGCCAAGGGTGTTTTAACCCAAACCCTGGGGCCCTGGAAAAGGCTTGTGGCATTCCTATCCATATGCTTAGACTATATTGCAGCCGGATGGCCAGCCTGCATCTAGGCTGTTGCTGCCACAGTGCTGCTAAGAGACTGATAAACTGACAATGTGACAGGAGTTGGTCATCATTACTCCCCACTCAATTGAAATGCTCCTCTGGGCCTCACTCAGCACAATGACCCCACTATGGACCAAGGCATTCTCCAATAGGCTGTTTCCCCACAGGGTTTTTACTGTGGGTATGAGAAGCTAGCTCCTAGCAGTAGGCAGCAATTAGCTCGAAGGCCTCTAATCCAAGATTATCTGCTTGGCAGCTGGGAGGTTTCACAGCTTCACATGACAGCTTTACACCAATGTCCTCTAGTTTATTTTCTGAAATCTGTAGGCCTCTCAGATTTCTCATGTTGTTGAGGACTGCAGCCAGGTCTCGACATCCACTGTGTAGTGATTCTGGTCAGCTGGCCATGGGTAGGTACCACTGGGGCATGCAGGTGGGCAGTCCTACTCAGCTCCACCATGCCATTGTGTGTAGGGACCCAAAATGGCTTGGCTCTACCCTGGCAGTGTGTATGGACAGCCAGTCTCTGCCAGTGTGCATAGGAAACCAGACTGGCGTGGCTCCACCCTGCTGATGCAAAAGGGGTGCTCAGGCCTGCTCTGCCCTGCTGATGTATGCAACCTTGTTGTTTTGGCTCCCCAGTTATTAACCCCTGTACAGGCCAAGTCCTGAGTGCAGAATGTTGAAATCAATATAGAATCCTCAAGATTCTTAATGAGATGAAGAGGCCCAGAGTCATGTTTCTAGGTCCTTGTGCCACCAATGTATTTGAAAGGTGTCTTGATTTATGACTTTTGTTTGTTCTGTTACTATAAAAATTTCATGGTGATTTCCACACTGGAACACAGAATTTGAGGCATCCTGAATCTGTGTTCCCTGGCCATGGTCACTCATATTTGGTTCCAGAACAAACTATCTCCTATCCCTTCTGAGGTGAGAGCTGTGCTTTTGTGTCGACAAGACTTAAAACAGCTGCTTTTAATCCATTTTCATTGGGAATGTTAATAATGTGACTATGTTCAAAACTTAATGACTAAGCTAATCACATCCTACCCATACTCCACTTCTGTAAGCAACAATCCTTAACATGACACAGCTAATGATGGGCAGCTTTATAGGGAAAACAGATAATCTGAAAACATCAAGGAAATAGTGTTAAAGATTATGCCCACCCAAAGGGATTATGTGCTAAACAGTCTCCATACACAGAAATTAAATATATTCATGTGCAGTGGTGCATGCCTTTAGTCCCAGCACTTGGAAGGCATAGGCAGGCGGAACTCTGTGAGTTCAAAACGAGCCTGGTCTATATAGTGAGTTCCAGAAAGAACAAAAAGGATGAGAGAGAGAGAGAGAGAGAGAGAGAGAGAGAGAGAGAGAGAGAGAGAGAAATTGTTAAATATATTCTCCTAAGAAATGTTTAACAATATTTTACTTTCTATATTCATTTCTGATCTATAGCAGAAATCAGTTCTGATTACTAACATCAAGACATGCACCATATTCCCACACCTCACACCACACAAGAACACAGAATGAGAAAGAAATGTTACCTATTCCTTACAGAGGCTGAAGCACAAGGGAGCAATCCCAAAATTATGCATCTGGGAGTTTGTGCAGGACAATAACCAGGCTACCACATTCCCCAGAGAGAAAGAGAAAGCTAATGTAACTAAGGTAAACAAATTCTGGTGGGGCGGAGGCAGGGAGGGGGTGATGAACTCTGAGATAAATCTCTGGGGGTGGATAAGCCTCACTGGAGAGGGTTCATGGGTGTGTGTTCAAGGCTCTTGGTGTGGGTGTGAGTTCAAGGCTCTTGGTATGGGTGTGTGTTTCAAGGCTCCTTTTTTTTTCCTTTTGGTCTTTTCGAGACAAGGTCTCCCTGTAGCCTCAGCTGTCCTGGAACTCACTCTGGAGACCAGGCTGGCCTTGATTGAACTCACAAAGAGCCTCTGCCTCCTGAGTGCTAGGATTAAAGGCCTGCACCACCACGCCCAGCTTTGGTTTATAATCCTTTTAACATACACCTCAAACTACCTAATCAGTCATCTTTTAACTTCCAGGGCTTGTCCTTTAACCCACTTTTGTTCACTTAGAAAGCCCTGACAATACAGAAACAAGAAAATATTTTACTTCTTGGGATGACACTAACCAAAGCATTGAGGTATGGATCACTGATTACTGCTCCCTACCCTAAACTGGCAGTGTTCAAGCACTTACATAATGCACCCTTAGATTACCCGTAGGTATGTTACAGAGCAAGCAGGCTCCCATTCATATTCATACTCAGTTTCCTTGTCTTATTACTCTAGTTTAAGCTTCTAACACATCAGAACCACAGATTTAATTATGTCTGGGGGTCCTCACGTAGCTTTCAGGACCTCAAAAGTTCCTTGACATCCTGGTCATTGATGCCCACACATACAATGCAACCTGAAGACAGTACCTAGCCACTGACCAACAGCTTCTGCCATGCTAACTCTCCACGCTGTGAAGGATACTGTCTCCTACTGCTGGGCATTCCTATACTGTGCTACAACTCTCTTTTTGCAGATCTATCTGCTTACATATTTCCTTTCCCCACCACAAGGAAGCCAGTATTTACTCACTGCTAGCATTCTCCTTCTTCACTTTTATACCTCCAAGAAAACTAACATAAAACTCTACCCCATCCCCCCATCGTGTCTCTGAAGTCATCATCATACAAATTCCTTGGGCCCACCAGCTCAGACAGGTAGACTGTGCATTGCTGGCTAAAACCTGGCTATACTCACCAATGATTCAATACTTAAGATTATATCCATAATCGATAAGTCTAAAAGAAGCTACACCATACCACTTTCAAAATTTATGTGCTTGTTTTGCATTTTTTTAAGTGATAGACTATTAACTCAAGTTTCTAAAGGAAACTTTTTTTTTCTGGAGTTCCAAATTTTGAATTCTGATCTTGTTCTATGACTTTAAGTAAATCATTTAACTATTCTTGGCCAAATTCTTATTTGTAAAGATAAAAGTCTCAAAAAATGATTCAAATGCATCTTGAGTTTCAAACAATTACTAAAGATTTAGTCTTGGTTAATCCTCACATATACCCACAGATGTGCTGGGAAGCAACTGCCTTACATCAATACACTTGGCAATTTTTGCCATGGTATTTCTTCCTCTCCAGCATTTCTAGTGCATTCTGTAAGTAAAATATAAGTATTCTGCAGGCTGGGGATGCACTACAGCTGGTAAAGAGCAGCCCTGGATCTGATTCCATTCTGGAAGTAGAATTCAAGAAAAATAATAGTAACAATAGTGAGTAATCTGAGGCCCAATTCTGCATAATTCTGTCAGTTATAAAAAGTAATAAATTCATAGACCTTATCCATCAGTCTATGAATTTAATGAGTCCGAACGTTCCCTAAGATTCCACATCCTACAAGCTGAATTCAAGATTCTGGACTAAGGAAGACTCTAAAATCAGTAAATCTGACATTTCGTTCTCTACAAAAATATTCAGGGGCAGGTATCCGGTACAAAAAAGTCTTATGCATGAGGCAGAATTATCACATATTCTTTGTAAGTACAAGATTTTAAAGCTTGGGCTACACTTTATCCTTCTTGAAAAAATCTGTATCTCCGTGTCCTAATTTCCTCTCTGGCTTCCATTTTACAAAAACTGGTCAAGTCCAGCACTGCACAGCCTGTCCAGGTTATCAGAGCAGCAGCGGCTGCTTTGTGTGTGGACGGAGTGAGTTTTAGAAGTTATTAGGAATACTAGAAGGTAGGTAGGAAGGAAGGGAAGAAGCAGGCGCGCCACGGGCGCCCCACGGCGCCAAACGCAGGCGACAGGCAGGGAGATAACCCTGGGGAGGCGGAGGGAGACCCGGAGTCACAGGGGAAAGACGCTCTCCTCCCGACGCCCAGCAGGGACGCCGAGTCGCTGTCCTTGGGCGCCCGACCACACGGGTGTTGGAGGGTACCTGACTGCGGGCGGCCAGTCCACAGCGCCCTCCCGCAAGCCCTGCCGAGGAGGACCGGTCTACGCACAGCCAACACCCGGGCCAGCGTCCACAGCATCTCTCTGGGCTGAGTGACAGCGCCCCAGGACTCAGACCACCTGACCATTCCGCCTCAGGCCCCGCCCCACTTCTCGACCACGCCCCGCCCACCTATAGCCCGCCGGTGGTCCCCACGCTTTAGGCGGGGCAACAGGGTTTGCGCCTTCCGCTTCCGTCTTCGTGTAAGTGGTAACGACAAAAAGGGACCGGGTGAAAGTGCTGTTGCTGGAGTCGGTAACTCGCTTTCCGTCGTATTTTTATTTTTTTAAGTCTTTTTGAGACAGGTTCTCCCTGTAGCCCCATCTGGCCTGGAACTCCCTCTGTAGACCAGGCTGGCCTTGAACTCACAGAGATGCTCCTGCCTCCGCCTCCCGAGTGCTGGGATTAAAGGCGTGCGCCACCAGGCCGGGTTTACCTCTTTACAATTTATTTTTTTGTCTTTCCAGACAGGGTCTCCCTGTAGCCCCAGCTGTCCTGGAACTCACTCTGTAGATCAGACTGGCCATAAACTCACAAAGGCCGGCCTACCTCTGCCTCCCGAGTGCTAGGATTAAAGGTGTGCGTGCTCCCGAATGCTAGGATTAAAGGTGTGCGCCACCACGCCCGGCTACCTCTTTACAATCTTTATCCCTTCTCCGCCCCTTCCTCCTCGCACTTAGATTTACCCAATCGCCGACAAACTTATTACCTATTCCCCCGCCCTCTTCCGGAACCTTTGTGAGCAGGAACCTTTATGAGGCCGGAACCAATGTGTCCTACGACGCCTAGCTCTGGAAGGCTACGTACGTAAAGGACTAGCGGCTCTCTTCAGGCAGTAGGTGGCTACGGTTCCGGTTAGGACGCGCTTGGGAGTTCTTCAGCTTCAGTTCCAGCTATGCATCGACCGAATTTTCGACCCCCGACTCCTCCTTACCCCGGACCGGGGGTAGGAGGCTGGGGTAGCGGAGGCAGCTTCCGGGGTGCCCTGGGCGGGGGGCCGCGGCCGCCCTCCCCTCGGGATGGGTACGGGAGTCCGCACCACACTCCGCCGTGCGGGCCCCGAACTAGGCCCTACGGGAGCGGCCACTCTCCGCGGCACAGCGGCAGCTTCTCGGGGGCCCGCTTCGGGTCTCCGTCCCCGGGCGGATACCCAGGCTCCTACTCCAGGTCCCCCGCGGGGTCCCAGCAGCAATTCGGCTACTCCCCAGGGCAGCAGCAGACCTACCCCCAGGTAAAGACAATAGCTAGTGTTTGCCGAGCTTACTGTGGCGGCAGGCGTGATACTAATCTTCCCTGTACACAGATTGTTTAATCCTCTGCGAGGTGACATACTATTGTTAGCCCAATTTTGCAGCTGAGCAAACTAAGGGGTAAATTACCTTAAGAATACCGTAAGTGGCAGAGATATACTTCCACAGAAATTGTGCAGCATAGAGTAGTCATAAACAAATTTCCTTAACTTCCATTTCTTCCACCACCACTACCCCCGTGGTTTCTTTATCGGTTATTTTCAGTAAATAATCCTGAAAAGTGATTGGATCCCCAGTGTTAAGGCTCCTCTAGGCTATAGTCCGCTGCCATTTTCCTATAGATGTCCCCCCTCGCTCTTTTTTTTCTTGGTTGCTTTTTTTTTTTTGGTTGTTTGAACCTTAAAACAACAGCAGCAACAAACACTTTTTTAAATCTTTTTTCGAGCTATGTTATCTTTCCCAAGTTCCCTGAAGGAAAACTCGACAGTCGGAGATACTGAAAGATTTCCCCATTCCTCTCATTGAGTAGAAGACAGGAAGTATTTCTTTGGCTAACATCCTGGATCTGCTGTGGCTTTTCCAACCTTATGTATGCTCACCCAGCTGCACCCTTTTGAGTTTGGAACTAATAAGCATAGAAAATTTTCGTGAGATATAAAAGCCTAGAAATTTGAAGTCTGTCGGGTTAAAAATAAGCTTGTGCTTAAAAAATAAGTTTCCGGGGGAAATTGAATATAATTCATTTCATCACTGCGTGTATTTGATCCACTTGTATTTAATAGCTGCAGGGTTATCATATTAGAAACTCAAAAATTCTTGAGAGGACAGCAGGAATTTTTAATAGGTGCTGAACTGATTTGATTTTAGTATTTTTAACAAAAACATTAAAGAAAAGAAATTTGCAGCTGAACATATCGGTTTCAATTGACAACGAGAAAAATGGTCCCCACTAACTTTTAACTAAAGGAAAAGTACCAATCAATTATCGCTACTAAATGTTTTGTTTAACTGATGATTTTTTTCCTGAAGGGTTCTCCAAGGACATCTACACCATTTGGATCAGGGCGTGGTAGAGAAAAAAGAATATCTAATGAGTTGGAAAGTTATTTCAAGGCTTCAATGCTTGAAGATCCTTGGGCTGGCCTAGAACCAGTATCTGTAGTGGATATAAGCCAACAGTACAGCAGTACGCAAACATTCACAGGCAAAAAAGGAAGATACTTTTGTTAACATTTCTGAAATTCAACTGGAAGCTTCATGTGTCAGGACATCTTGGACAGAACTCTTACGTAAATAAGTTGAACCCAAAGATGATGACTTTGAATAATTATTAGTAAGACCTTGACATTTCTTATCACATCAAGTGTTGCTGATACTAGAGACAGGATAATTTGCAGTATTTAGCTCTCTGGGAGTATATACCACATTCAGAAGATCACAGTTTCCATATTTAACATTTCTTGTTATATAATGGACACTTGTCTTTGAATGTTTTTCCAATATTTTAAAATAAAACATTTTTGTCTTTCTAGTTACATTGTGATTTTATGGGATAAGTAGTATTAGTAACAATGTTTCAAAATCAGAATTCATAGGTAAATGGTTTTGAAAACTTAAAAATGAAATAGATAAACCATCTTTGAAGCTATAGACAGTTCTATATGTATTTATTAATAGAGAATTGTTATACATTCTTGTTTTACCTAATATTCTCTAAAACATTGAAACTTAAAATCCCATCCAGGCATAGTGGTACACACCTTTAATCCCAGTACTTGGGAGACAGAGGCAGGCCTTTAATCCCAGCTCTCCGGAGACAGAGGCAGGCAGATCTTTGTGAGTTCAAAGCCAGCCTGTTCTACATAGCGAGCTCCAGGACATCTGGAGCTACAGGGAGACCCTGTCTCAAAAAGACCCCCCACACACACACACACACAAAAAAGAAACTTAAAATCCCAGAAACTCACTTACATAAGAGAAGTTGAGGATAGGGGGCTGGAGAGATGGCTCAGTGGTTAAAAGCACCAACTTGCTCTTGCAGAGGACCCAGGTTCAATTCCCAGCACCCACATGGTGGCTAAGAACCGTCTTTAACTCCAGTTCCAGGGGAATCCAATGCCCTCTTCTGACCTCCACAGCATTGCACGACACAGGTGCACCAACCTACATGCAGACAGTACACTCATACACATAAAAAAATAATAAATGAATTAAAAAAAAAAGTTGAGGCTAAACCATCCAGCATTGTATTCAAACTTCTCTACATTTCTCAGCATTGTCAAGTTATTTTTTTCTTGAAGCCAAACATGGTGTTTCTTTCTTGTCAATGTGACAAAATACCAGAGAAAAACATTTTAAAGGATACATGATTTATTTTGCCACCTGGTTTCTAAGGTCAGGTGGATCCATTAGTTTGGGGTTGGAAGTGAGGCAGATCATGATGGCTGTCAGTATTGCAGAGGTTGAAACCCCATGGCAACCCAGAAACAGGCCAAGGATAAGACATGTCTTTTCAGGGTACCTTCCAGTGACTTGTTTTTCCAGCTGGGCCCCACCTCCTATCACCTAATATAAGCCATGTTATATAAGCCATGAAGGTATTAATCCATTGATGAGGCAAATACCCTTATGATCTAATCACCTCTCAGTGATAAACAAGCAATACAGGCTTAATCTCAAGTCACTCCATTTTTTTTTTCAAAAGAAAAAATGTGGGTGTACATGTTTGTGTATATATTATGTATGTCTCAGTTCTGTCAATCCCAAAGAAGAAAAATCTTAAGTAACTATAACCAACAGATGCCTAATAGCCTGGACTCATGGACCCACCCATAATCTGATAGAAGATTCTATGATTTTTAACCCTCTGCCTTCCTGGAGTAGTTTTCAAATTAATGGAGTTTTTTGGTTTTTTTTTAATGGAGATTTAAAAATAGAGGAATTTCCCCTCAGTCATATAAAATCAAGTCTTATGCTATGCTGGCTATTTATAATTTTGTTCCACCAGGCGTCATGGCACACACCTTTAATCCCGGCACTTGGGAGGCAGAGGCAGGTAGATCTCTGGGCTTTCAAGGCCAGCCTGGTCTACAAAGTGAATTACAAGACAGCTGGGACTACAGGGGGACCCTGTCTCGAAAACGACCAAAAAGAAAAAAAAAAAAAAGTTTCAACCTTCCCTAAAAGAAAAAGAAAAATTGATATGGCCACTCACCTGGTTTTACCATATCTATTTGTTAGTAAAACCAAGGCAAAGAAATGGTACTGGAAGGATTTTAGAAAAATTTCTATCAGTTAACTAACTGAATTCACTTTTCTATGTAAATGAAGAAGTCGATAGTACTTGTGTCATAGAGGTATTATGTTTGAGCAGTAAGTATATAAGTATGAAACTTTTAGCATAACTTACTTTCCTTCATTTACTCTTGTGTCCTGAGTTTCTAGAATAGTACCTGCAAAATAGTACATAATATTTCATAAATATAGAAATAATGATTATAACTGCTATATTCATGTATTCCCCTGTGTGTACAGAATAAGAAAAAAATCATTTTAACATGTTGGCTTTCCATATATGCAGAGGCCATGGTATATAATGAAAATTCAAGCAAATACAAACAATTGAGAACAATTACTAATCTCTTAGTACTTTATTGGTAAAATTAAAAAATAGAGCCAGGCATAATTTTACATACCTGAAATTGGACACTACCCTGGCAATTTAGCAAGACTATAAAAAGAATAAGTTAGGAAAGATTTTATGTCAATGTATTCATATTTGGAAGACACTGAAACTTAGCTTATAAGAATTTATGTGCAGGGCTAGAGACATGGCACAGAAGTTAAGAGCACTTACTGATCTTGGAGAGGACCAAGTCCAGTTCCCAGCACCAACATCAGGCAGCTCACAAGTGCCTATTAACTATAGCCGCAGGGAAGCCAACTGCATCTAGCTTCTGATGGCAGCCCCACCCATGTTCACACATACACATACATGTAACTGAGAAAATACACCTTTTTACAAAAAATGTTATGCACCTTTTATTTCACTGCTGGACTTTGTAACAAATCTTAAAAATTGTGAATTGTTTTCTTAAGTTACCAACATCTGCTAGACATCTAGCCTTTTCTTAATTTATTTTATTTTTGGTCTTTTTGAGACAGGGTCTCCCTGTAGCCTCAGCTGGACTGGAACTCTCTATGTAGACCAGGCTGCCTTGAGCTCACAAAGATCCGCCTGCCTCTGCCTTCCAAGTGCCAGCATTAAAGGTGTGTGTCACCATGTCCTGCTAGCCTTTTCTTATTTTAAAGAAAAATCTTTGTCCTCTGCAAAAGTACATATACCATCAGCCAAATATTTAGTATCTTAGGTATTTAGTGGGGGTTTTTTTTGGTTCTTGTTTTATTGTTTGTTGAGATTGGGTTTCACTATGTAGCACTTAGTGGCCTGGAATTTGCTAAGTAGACCATGCTGGTGTTCAGTTCACAGACACCTGCCTGCCTACAGAGTACTGGGAATGAGGGCATGCTCTTCCACACTCAGCTGTTAGTTCCTTTTTTAAGGGCTCTCCTTTAATCCCAGAGGCAGCCTGCTCTTTGTAGAGAGTTCCAGGCCAGTTGGGGCTACTGGAAGACCCTGTCTCAAAAATAAAAGGGTATGTGTGTGTCTTATTCTATAGCCCAGGCTGATCTTTAACTTTCTTGTCTGAGCTTTTGTATTCCTGGGATTACAGGTGTGGACTGTAAGTTTTTATGGCATTGGTAACTTGTTTCTGTTCATTTTATGCAGTTCAGCAAAAGGAGTTGATCATTCTGTAAAATAGAAAGTTATTCTTAATCTCTATAAGAATGCTGAGTGAGTAGGAGCATTGTCTTCAAACAGGAGTGAATATTCCTGAGAGTAATTAACTTCTCAAGGGTTATGCAGGCATGGTCAAGGAAATCCAAATTCAGATCCTCAATTCCCAGAACTCTTTGTAAGCAGGAAAAAAAAAAATCTTAAGATTTCCTCCATCAAGGGATCATGCCAGTCTTTTATTTCTCCCATTTTACAAAAGAAACCAACAGCAATATGTTTCCCAGAACTGACCACAACTATTTCCGTGCACTCTTCCAGAGTTTCGCCACTGCCCTATCAAGATAATGTATCCTTTCCCTTTGCACCTTATCAAACTTTTCTCACATCCTGATTAAGGGACCGTGATGGCCATTCATTTATTTTCATTATGAGTAAAATACAGTGTTCAGACTGTTACACTGGCCCATATAGAAATTTGAGAATTCAGATGTTTGTCAGGTAAGGGAGCCTTTGTTTAATGACTTTGTTTTTTGCTCCCCTGTTAAAAACCTGTGGGTGAATTGTGTGAAACAAAAATTACCTTTTTTTAGGCTCTTTGCCTCATCTAAGAATATTCAAATGCTGGGCGTGGTGGCGCACGCCTTTAATCCTAGCACTTGGGAGGCAGAGGCAGGCGGATCTTTGTGAGTTCAAGACCAGCCTGGTCTACAGAGTGAGTTCCAGGACAGCTGGGGCTACAGGGAGACCCTGTCTCAAAAATACCAAAAATGAATGAATGAATAAATAAATAAATAATAAAAAAAAAAGAAAGAATATTCAAATATAGTACAAAACCATGATTGGTTTTGGTGAGTCAGGCTATGTTTCAGACCTCCATGCTCAATGATGAAAAGTCTGAAAAATGACATGACAAGTTTCAGGGTCTGCATGATTTCGAGGAGGGAGAAGCTGAAGCACCATGTTCACTTCTCACATGCTAGCAGTACATTTTCAACTTAAAGAAATATGGCTTAAGTCAGACATGGTCCCAGAACTCAGACTAGAGGAGGATGAGTTCAGGGCCAGCTTGGGCTGCAAAGGAAGAACCTATTCCATCCCACCCCCCAAAAAGAACATGTTTTAGGGGTGATACTGTATATTTTCTGGAATCTTTCAGATTCTTAAGCAACTTGTTCATTTATGAATTCATTACCAAATCTGTAAATCCATATTAGTTGTTTTAGCTTGAGCCTTAGTTTCCTACTATGTGATCCAGTTTTTCTACTGTTTTCATTTTTACTGTGTACTTAGTTAATAGAAATGCTTCATAGTTTTTACTGTAAATACACTTAACAGTTAGCAGTACACGTCATTTATATTACCTGAAATTTATAGTGACTCAATATCTTCATTTTCCTTATATTTCCAAATGTATCACCTAATCCAAAACTAAGATTTGTCTTTTTGTCTTTTTTTCTTTTTTTTTTAATTTTTTAAGTGTGTAGATGCTTTTTTTCTTTTCTTTTTTGAGACAGGGTCTCCCTTTAGTCCCAGCTGGCCTGAAGCTCACTGTGTAGACCAGACTGGCCTTGAACTCACAGAAATCCACCTGCCTCTGCTGGGATTAAAGGCATGTGCCACCACACCTGGCCTTGTCACCATGTGGGTGCTGGGATTGGAACCCTGGTCCTCTGCAAGAGCTGATCCATCTCTCCAGCCCCAGATTTGTCATTTTGTATCCTACTTAGTAAAAACGCTGCCAGTTAAATCACAATAGGCAAATGATTTTCAGTTTAATGAAATACTGTATACAACTAGAAGTAGAACTTGCATACAGAAGTTGGAGATTCTAGTCTAGAATGTGCATACTGAACTAGGAAGTCAGATGTTTATATTCTGTTCTGATGCATTAAAACATAAATTTATCAGTTACAAAATTTCTACTGCATAATTACAATCAAGTTTTGGGGTTTCTATTTTTGTGGTGATGTTTTTACCATTTAATCTTAAGTTCTATAAATAAGATAAAAGAGCTATGGATAATGCTTTGTGAGGCCTTTTGAATAACTTCTAAGGACATTGAGGAACATGACAGGACAACTGGGTCTTCGTTGGGAGTGATTTTCAGGTCTTCACTTTTAACAAAGTTTAAGACAGATGTGCGGTAAATGCCTGTAATTCCAGCCCGTAATCCTGGGATTCCAGAAGCAGAAGAGAGAGGTAAGAAGATTTAGGAGTTTAAAACTGTCCTCTGCTGCCGGGCGTGGTGGCGCATGCCTTTAATCCTAGCACTTAGGAGGCAGAGGCAGGTGGATCTCTGTGAGTTCAAGGCCAGCCTGGTCTACAGAGTGAGCTCCAGGCCAGCTGGGACTAAAGGGAAACCCTGTCTCAAAAAGACAAAAAAAACAACAACAAAAAAAAACCTGTCCTCTGCTATGTAATCAGTCAATCCAAGGCTGCTGGGACTAGGTGAAATCGTCTCAAAACAAGCAGAAAAACTAAAATGGAGACAGGGTTGGTGGCACATGCCTTTAATCCCAGCACTTGGGAGGCAGCTCTGTAAGTTCAAGGCCACCCTGGTCTACATAGGCCAGCTGGGGCTAGAGAGAGAGACCAGACGCTATCTCAAAAAAAAAAAGAAAAACACTAAAAAGGAAGTAAGTTTACATTTTGAATTAAAAAATACTAAAATAACAGTGTGTGGCTGGAAAGATAGTTAAGAGCATTGGCTGCTCTTGCAGAAGACCCAGGGTTGGTTCCCACAAAATACATGGCACCTAACAACATCTGTAACTACAGTTCCAAAGGATCCAGCGTCATCTTTTGGCCTCCACAGGTATTGCATGTACATGATGCACCTACATACATGCAGACAAAACACAAATTTTGAAAAATTTAATGATAAATCAGCTTTTGTCTTTTACCATATAATTGGAAGGAGTCCAAGAACTGAGTGGAATCACTAGGCAAAGCCATTCTTTTTTTTACATGTATGAGTGCATTGCTTGCATGTAGGTAGGTGCACTTGTGTCATGTGATGCCCTGGGAGGTCCTCTGAGGGCATCAGATCCTCTGGAACTGGAGTTACACAGTTCTTGCCCACCATGTGGGTGCTGGGTATCAAACCTGGGTCCTCTGCAAGAGCAGCCAGTGCTCTTAACTGCTGAGCCATCTCCCCAGCCCCTTTAATTTTTACTTTTATGTATATGAGTGTTCTGCCTGCATGTATGTTGTGTGCCACATGTGCAGTGCCTGCAGAGACCAGAAGAGGTTGTCAGAACCCCTGGAACTGGAGTTAAGGAATGTTAGTGCCATGTGGGTACTAGAAACTGAATTCTGGTTCTCTGCAAAAGCTGCCAGTGCTTTTAACCACTGAGCCATCTCCCAGCCCCTAGAATGAGAGTTTTGTTTTGTTTTGTTTTTTAAATGTTGCTTCACTTTAAAGTAGTAATAAACTGAGCTGGGTGCCATGGACCACCCCTTTAATCCCAGCACTGGGGAGGCAGAGGCAGGTGGATCTCTGTGTTCAAGGCCAGGCTGGTCTACATAGGAGTTCTAGGCCATCTGGAGCTATAGGGAGACCCTATCTCAAAAAAAAAAA